>AWOL01S0032275.1:36442-82904 GCA_000715115.1 Nicotiana otophora
TAAGACACATCTTCAACCTACCTATGCACATATGCCTTATCAAAACAATCCCATATACACAAACCAACCAAACACACAGAAGGTAGCCTATCCTAACCTGTATTTCACTAAGTACACCAAAATTGAATTTCTTAAGTTTGATGGTGAGGATTTGAGAAGTTGGTTGTATAAGGTGGGGCAGTTCTTTGCTGAGGAGGATGTCACCATTCAACAGAAAATGAAGCTAATCTCTCTTCATTTTGAGGATGATGCCCTTCAATGGCACTTAGGCTATATGAGGAGTAGGGGCAGTTACCACTTCCTACTTGGGAGGAGTATATTTAGGCTTTGTGTGACACTTTTGGGGCTGAATATACTGATACAATGACTGAGGTCATGAACATCAAACACACAGGGACAATGAAGGATTACCAAAGAGCCTTTGTCAATGTCATGACTAGGCTCAATATATCAGTAGAACATGCTATTAGCATATTCTTAAACAACCTCAAGCCAGAACTTAGCCATGCAGTGAGAATTGAAAATCCTTGTACGTTACCCCAAGGCTTTCTACTTAGACATGCTGCATGAATCCAGTTTTGCAGCTCAGAGTAAGGCCATAAAAATTGGCAACTCTGTGTCATCTGTGAATAGAGGGAACATGAGTCATAGTCATAACAATTGGCCCAGGAGCAACTTGAATACACTCAAGAAACCAGTCACAACTAAATTTGATAACAATAGAAGAAGAATAAGAAGAAGGTTAAGTCCAACAGAAATGGAAGAGGAGAGGGATCAAGGACTGTGTTTCTTTTGTGATGAGAAGTTTGCGCCTGGCCACAAGTATCAGGCTAAGAGGCAATTGTTTTACTTAGAACTGGAGGCAGGTGAGGTACCAGTAGAGAAGGAAGAAGAGATCCACATGGAAGAAGAAGAAGAAGAAGAAGAAGAAGAAGAAGAAGAAGAAGAAGAATAATAAGAAGAAGAATAAGAAGAAGAAGAAGAAGAAGAAGAAGAAAAAGAAGAAGAAGAATAAGAAGAAGAAGAAGAAGAAGAAGAAGAAGAAGGAGGAGGAGAAGGAGGAGGAGATGAAGGAGGAGAAGGAGGAGGAGAAGGAGAAGGAGAAGGGGGAGGAGGAGAAGGAGAAGGAGAAGAAGAAGGGGGGGAGGAGAAGGAGAAGGAGAAGAAGGAGAAGGAGAAGGAGAAGAAGGAGCAGAGGGAGGAGAAGGAGAAGAAGGAGAATAAGAGATAGCCAAGGAACTCCCTCAGAACTGTGTTATTTCCTTACAAGAAGGAGGAAGAGAAGAAAAAGGAGAAGAAGAATAAGAAGAAGGATGAGGAGAAGAAGGAGAAGAAGTAGAAGAAGAAGAAGAAGAGATAGCCAAGGAACTCCCTGAGAACTGTGTTATTTCCTTACAAGCTTTAAATGGAACCTTAGGTTATTAGACCTTGAGGTTGAGAGGATTCACAGAGCAAAGACCATTGGAAGTTTTCATTTATTATGGCTCTACAAACAACTTCATAGATGAAGAAACAACAAAAAGGTTGGGGGTGCCAAATAAGTAAAACTAAGCCTCAGTTGATACAAGTTGTTGATGGAAGGGAAGTGCCAACAGACATTATTTGTAAGGGATTCGAGGGGTTAATACAAGGGGCTGTATTTCAGGATAATTTTCTTGTATTTTCAATTGGAAAAAGTGACATAGTGCTGGGAATACAGTGGCTCTACCCCTTAGAAGATATCAAGTTCAATTTCAAGAAGTTCATGATTGAATTTGAATATAATGGGCAGTTGCTCACCTTGCAAGGAATCCAGCCTAAATTTAAATAGTCCAAGCAAAATCAATGAACAAAATGGCCAATAAAGGATCTCAGTTCTTCATGACCAAGGTAAGAGAGGGAAAATACAAGGAGATGGAGGTGACAGAACCTGAAGGAGTTGAATAGCTTATGGAGCTAAAGCAGGTTCTTGATGAGTATGCAAAGATATCTGGTGAGCCTACAGAGTTACCTCCCTCAATAAGGGTGTTTTATCACCATATTCCTTTGATGGAAGGCAGTCTACCAGTTAACTCAATACCTTATAGATACTCACCAGTGCATAAGGATATCATTGAGACAATGGTTAAGGAAATGATGAACCAAGGTATCATACAATATAGTTCTAGTATGTATGCCTCTCCAGTGGTGCTAGTGAACAAGAAGGATAGATCTTGGAGGCTGTGTATTGACTACAGAGCTCTCAACAAGGTGACCATCAAGGATAAATTCCCCATACCCATCATTGAAGAACTCCTAGATGAGTTGGGTGGATCTCACATTTACTCCAAGATAGACTTAAGGGCAGAGTACCATCAGATCAGAATGGCACCAGATGATGTTCATAAGACAACATTCAAAACTCATTTTGGGCCTTATGAGTACCTGGTCATGCCCTTTTGGTTGACCAATGCACCTTCTAGCTTTCAGAGTTTGATGAACTAGATTTTTCTAGAACATCTCAGGAAATTCATTTTAGTTTTCTTTGATGATATCCTAGTTTATAGCAGGAGCTTGGAAGAACACTTGCAATACTTAAGAAAATTATTTGACTTACTACTCCAACACCAGTTATTGGCAAAGAGAAGTAAGTGTGTTTTTGCTGCAAAGAAGGTGGAATACTTAGGTCATTACATTTCATCTCAAGGGGTATTTACTGATCCTAAGAATGTTGAAGTTGTACAATCCTGGCCTGAGCCTCAATTTGTGACACAATTAAGAGGTTTTCTGGGGTTAGCAAGGTACTATAGGAGATTCATAAGAGGCTATGGGGTGATTTGTAAACCCATTACCGATATGCTTAAAATGATGGTTTCACATGGACTGAAAGGGCTAGAAGAGCCTTTATCCAACTTAAAGTTTCACTCATCACAACACATATATTAGCCCTTCTTGACTTCTCATTGGATTTTGTGGTTGAGACTGATGCTTCCAATGGAGGCATTCGAGTTGTTTTAATGCAGAGAGGGCAACCTATTACTTTTCTCATCAAGGGATTAACTGCACAACATAAATCCTTATCTGTATACGACAAGAAATTATTGGCATTAGTGATGACATACAACAAATGGTCTGAATACTTGACAGTTATGTCCTTCATTATTAAAACAGACCAAAGTGCCCTAAAATTCCTCTTAGAACAGAAGCTACACACTGGAACTCAACTCAAATAAATCACTAAACTGATGCAATATGATTTTGATATTGAGTATAAGAAGGGAAAGGAAAATAAGGTAGTAGATGCCTTGTCTAGGATCCATTTATCCAACTTACTACAATGACACTATCCAATGTGAGAACTGTTCTGCTAGAAATATTTATGCAAAGTTGGGAGCTAGATGAAGAACTGAGGGCAGCCATTCAGTCAATACAACAGGGAGAAACTGATACAAAAGAGTGCACCTTTAACCATTGTCAACTCAGAAAGAAAGAGAAGTTGGTGGTAGGACCTGATCTTTAACTTAGAAAAGATATCCTACAACGGTGGCATAGTTCAACAGTGAGAGGACACTCAGGGATAGAGAACACTTACAAGAAAGTAGTTGCTCTCTTTTATTGGAAAACTATGAAGCAGGAAGTCCAAGAATTGGTCAAGGCATGTGATGTTTGTCACAGGCACAAGTATGACAATACTCATTATCATGTGTTGCTGCAACCACTCAAAATACCAGTAGCAACATGGATCAGTATTAGCATGGATTTCATAGATGGACTGCCTAAATCTAAAGGAAAACCAGTGATTTGGATGGTGATGGATCGACTCACCAAATATGCTCATTTTATTGCTCTCTCACATCCTTCTTCTGCCAATGATGTTACAAAACTCCTTATGGAAAACATATATAAGTTACATGGGGTACCTGAAGATATCGTTAGTGACAGATATCTAATCTTTATCAGTAAAGTTTGGTAGTAATTATTCTCTATAATGGGAGTAACACTCAATACCTCTACTGCTTATCACCCTCAACTAGATGGGCAAACATAGGTAGTGAATAGGTACCTAGAAACCTACTTAAGGTGCTTTTGTTCATACTCACAATCAGATTGGTCTCAATTTTTAGCATATGCAGAATGGTGGTACAATACAACCTTCCACACCTCTATATAGACCACATCATATGAAGCCTTCTATGGACAACCACCCCCACTACACTTACCATACATGGTTGGAGATTCTCAAGGTGAAAACGTGGACAGAAGCCTACTGATTAGAGAGTTCAAGACACAATTGTTGAAGTATCACCTCAAAAGAGCCCAACAAAGGATGGAAGAACAAGCTAACAAACACAAGTCTAACAGACATTTCAAGGAGGGAGATAAGATTTACCTAAAAATCCAACCATACAGGCAACTTTTTATATCGGGCAGGCATTTTACTAAGTTATCAGCAAGATACTATAGTCCTTACCATGTGTTACAGAAAATAGGACTAGTGGCATATAGGTTGTCCCTTCCTGCCCACCTCTTGATGCACCCAACCTTTTATGTTTCCCAGCTGAAGCTCTATCATGAATTTCCTCCTACTATAACACACCCTCATGTCATCGAGTTGTTTAGCCCTTACTACCCACAACCAGAGAAACTAATGGATAGAAAGATGATTCAAAAAGGAAAGAAGGCAGTGACGCATGCGTTGGTTAAATAGAAGGAGTTACCATCAGAAGGGGCAACATGGGGGGATTATTCAACTCTAAAGATACGTTTTCCATCTTTCCTTCCTTCAGGATAAGTAAGATTTCAACAGGGGGAACTAATGTGCAGTAGAAAAGAAGAAGCTTAAAAGGTTGTACGCTGGGCTTGCGAAGTTGTAACTAGCTATTATAATTAATTAAATGGACGGGAGGTTATAAGTTTTGGGGTGCGACACTTTAGTCTCCCTTATAGTTCATTTTATATCTTTATGTATTTACAATTGGACCCATGCAATTAGTCATTGGCATTTACTTTTAGTCCTATAGAGTTAGTTATTCGGTTTTGTCCTTTAGTGAAGAGTGGAGCATATATGTCCTTGTATCTGCAGAGTCGGCATTATTAAAATTAAAATTATCTTCTTTGCCCTAATTTTGTTTTCTTAGATTAGCTTTCTCCTCCTTCCTTTTAGTGTTTTATCGGCGGCTGCAACAGAACCTCGCCTTTGACCCGAAAACATTGAACCTAACTCAAAAATCCAATCTAAACACTATTGTGAAGAAGATCTTATAGTGGTTTGGATGGTGGAACTGGTCAGGGTTTGTTAGGGGGTAACAGTGGGTGGCATTTTCTGATTGAAAATTTTGAGGTTCTGAATTTTGGAGAAACGGAAAAAATAATTATTGGTTAATTTATGGTGGTGGAATGTGAGGATATGAAACCGGTTCAAGTTACGTAGTTTCATGGCTTTGGCATTTGGGTCGATGGTGATGAACGATGTCAATCGCAAGGGTGGTGGTTGAAATTTTAATTTAGTGTTAATAGATGGTTTACGGTAGTAACATGGTGGAGAAAGTGAAGATACAACTGGACTGGTGACAAGAATAAATAATGAGGTGAGTTAGTGGCAGTGGTGGAGCCGCATTGAAGCAAGGGGTATCAGCGACACTCCTTCACCAGAAAATTACGCTATTTTGCTAGATAATTTTTTTTATTTTATGTATATTTACTATACGTTGACTTCCCTTGACTTTGCGATGTATCTAATTATTTATATTTTGACATCCTTTAATAAAAATTCCAGATCCGCCACTTGTTAGTGGTGAGGGAAGACGACTGTGTTGAGTGAAGAGTGAATTGTGTCTTTACTTGTGTATGCATCAGTGCAAAAGGTATTAACAATGTCAAAGTAGTGGACTGTGCCGATTAAATGTGTGTCCTCCATAAGTGTTTAATGAGATTGAGTATATAAATTATACAGATTAAGATCCAAAAAATAATAATAAGGACGAGTAAGCTGACTGTAAAAATTTGTGAAGGAATAATGTGGTTCCATGTTTATTATTAAAGATGTGTGCAGGTGTGTTGATTTGTAATTAATGGGTTATTTGTAAGGAATGTGTCGGGTATGAGTTAAAATATTGGGTGAATTTTTAATTAGAATTGATATTTAAAATCGGGATGTGTTATTTATTTCTCAGCTTGCTACATGTCCCCCGTATAAATTAGGGATATATTAGTTTCATAATTGTAGATAATAAATTTACGTCAAGAAAATAATCGAGACCGAAAAATATTGCAACAATCGTAGTATTTTATTTCAAATATTTGAGTGTTACAATCTCTATGAATCCTCTGATTCTACTTTTCAACAGTAAATAAAAGACATTTCGAGCTTAATCTTGAATTTTATTTTATTTTAATCCAAGTGCTTGAGGCCTGATCTTGACCGTGAAGTATTTTTAATCCAAGGGCTTGCAGTTTGTTCTTGAATCTTCGTTTTAATCTTTTAATCCTTAGAACGCTTGAATGCTTGTAGCTTTTAGAGAAATCTGCAATGTTTGATCCACGAGCTCTCTCTTGCTTCTTGTTATAACTCCTGGTCCATATTCTGGGTTATGAAGACTCCTATTTATAGTTGTGGGAGGGAAGAGTTCTCATAAGAACAAACTCTTTCCGACCAATCAAATTGAAGTGTGACATGGCCGCATTTCATTGGCCAGAACATATCACTTGCACATGTGGCACGATTTCATTGGCTATTTGATTTGGCTTGGCATGCCCTGTCATTTTGACACGTGACGTGATCCTATTGGATTTTCTGTTTGACTTGACGTGCCACGTCATTTGGCATGTGGCACTAAACTGGGCCTCTAGGAAGAAGACATTTTTGGTTTAATGAAGTGGGCCATGATTTGTAGCCAACTAAATGGGCTAGCCCAATGGATTAATGCTTATTTATTTAATCCATATATATAAGACTTATATACTTGATCCAATTATATTAGCCCATAATATTTATTTGGACTAGTATATTTAAAATATCATCCAAATTATTTATTACATTTAAATCCAATAAATTTTATAACTTGATATGTAAGCCTCAGTATCACAAGACGTTTTTCTTGCTATCAATCAAAATTCAAGAGCTCAATTCTCAAAACTATCTTGGGTTCATGTCTCACTGAATTTAAAACGTTATGCCAAGTGCCTCTCTTCTATTCATTTTGTTTTTTCGGGCAGAGAGCGGATATGAAGACCAACAAACTTGAAGGTTATGCGATCATGAAAACATAGCGAACCCCCATACTTTAATGCAAATACTATGTAGCCTCCTACACGATTATAATCATTTCATTGAAGACACTAATTTACCATAACAACTTGCCCACTTTAAATCAAATGGGATATAAAGTTTAACAGAAGAATGGTATCTCAGCTCAATTTTCAAGTGATGACTGAATGGATTACATTCCATCGTACTTCATTCAAACAACGATTGGGGCACTATGTATCTTTTGAAATCATGCGACTGAACTTATAATGAAACTCTAAGTTACCTACATATCTCGGTGAAGAGGATCAAGTCATACCGTAGTTCAGAATAGATTATTTTTTATTTTTTATTTTTTATGTCTTAACATTTGCCTAGGCCGCCTCTTTCGAGGTTTTCAACCAAGCGAACCCTTTTTTTATGTCCTAACTTTTGTCTAGGCCGCCTCTTTCGAGGTTTTCAACCTAGGGGTCTCTTTTGTTTTTATAATGGGTCGTACACAGTTTAGACTCATGCGGAACAGGAGTGTAGGAGCATCCAGTTTAGGCTCATGCGTCAAGGAGCGTAGCGATTTGCAATTTAAGCTCGTATTTCGAGGAGTCTTGCAACCTGAAGATTTTGCTCAAATTTGTAACGACCCGACTTGTCGTTTTAAGAAATAACGCTTTGTTCAACGACTTAAGGTCCCGAGAAATTTCGTAATATATATTATGACTTGCGTGTACCGTCGAGTTTGATTTTCGGAAGATTCATAATTAAGTTGAAAGAACAATTCTTATTTTAGAAGCTAAAATGAAAAGAGTTGACCGGAGAGGTGACTTAGGATCAAAAGACTTCGAAATGAAATTTTGATGATGTCAATAGCTTCGTATGGTAATTTCGGACTTACTCGTACGTCCGGATTTGAATTTGAAAGTCCGTAGGACAATTCAACGTATTTTGGCGAAAGTTGGAAAATATAAGATTTTTAGAAAGATCGACCGAAGATTAAATTTTTGATAACGAGGTCGGATTTCGATTTCAGAAATTGAAACAAATCCATTACGTCATTTATGACTTGTGTGCAAAATTTGAAGGCATTCCAGATTGATTTGATACGTTTCGGCGCAAAATATAGAAGTTGGAAGATTTGAAAACTCATAATTCGATTCGATGCACGATTCGTAATTTTGGCGTTGTTTGACGTGGTTTGAAGCCTCGACTAAGTTTGTATTATATTTTGGGACGTGTTGGTATAATTAGTTAAGGTCCTGAGGGTCTCAGGTGGATTTCGAGAGGTTAACAGATCAATTTGGACTTGAAGAAAAGTTGTTGGAATTTCTGGGCAGCAGCTGATGCTTTCGCTTATGTGGAAGCTTCATCGCAGAAGCGACTGTAAAGGGAACTGGGCAGAGGCTGGCTTGAACTCGCAGAAGCGGACATTTCATGCACCTATGCGATCGCAGAAGCGAAGCTGGCAGCTTGCTGGGTTTCTCCCAGAAGCGTGAACAGTGCTCGCAGAAGTGGAAGCATCACAGAAGCATGAACAATGCTCGTAGAAGTGAGCTCGCGAACGCGACAAATCTGCCCGCAGGTGCGAAACCGGGAAGAAATATAAGGACCAAAAATCAATCACTTTGCCATTTTCAATTGAGATTTTGGAGCTCGGTTTTTGGGCGATTTTGGAGGAGTTCTTCACGACTTTGACTTGGGTAAGTGTCCTATATACGAAAGTGATTATATTTCATAAATATATGGTTATATTCATCGTTTAATTCGGATTTAAATAGAAGAAATCAAGATTTGTGGAAAGCTTTTCAAGAACGAAAATTTAGGATTTGGAGGTCGAGTTATTATCGGAATTTGATAAAATTGGTATGGTTGAACTCATATCGGAATGAGTGTTCAGATTTCGTTAAAATTATATCGGGTTCCGAGAGGCCGGCCCCGCGTTGACTTTGGTTGACTTTTTAGAATAAAATTTTAAATCGATGTTATATTATCCAGAATTGGTTGGGATGAATTTTAATGAAGTTATACAACTACTTTGAATAGATTTGAGCTGTTCGAAGGTCAATTCAAGCAAGAAGGAGATTTTGGAATACCGTCCTAACTTCAAATGGTAAGTATCTTGCCTAACCTTGTGTGAGGGAATTTCCCCTTAGGCATTGAGTCTTATGTGAAAATTGTGTGATTGAAAACTATGTACACGAGGTGACGAGTACGTACTTGGTTTATATGTGCAAGTTATATTGGTTGAAACTCATAGACACTCTTATGTATTAAATTAAAAGGTTGTTGGATCTTAGTAAATCATTGATTTGTCAAGCCTCATTCCTTGTTTGTCGAGTTTGTATTTTATTTGATAATTTGGTGTGATTGCCACTTGGATTTTTATGTAAATTCCGTGTGTTTGTTGATTTGATATTTCTTGGAATTAATTTCATTATGGATTTTCCATCTGCAAATAATTAATTAAATAATCTTAAAAAGAGGCGTTAGTATATTTATTAAAAATTTAGATTAAAGAAGGTGTTGTCCTATGCTGAGTTACTTTTCCATCTCTGTTGTTGTTTTGAGGTTTTATACACATTGTGTAGGGCCTTGGGCTATTTGTTGTTAAATCAATTGATTTTGTTATATCTTTGGAATTGGTTGTGGCCATTGGGCAATTTGTGATATGAATTGATTTTGTTATGTTGTCGTGATAATATTCCGTGTAAATTGTTGTGTGATTTGAGTTATTATTATGAGGATATAAGGGTGGCATTCCACTGTTGATATTATGTGGGTACACGGATGAAATTTCACTGTTGTTATGTATGCTGGGATATTGTCTAGGTTGAGTGATAAGGGTAGCTATATGAGCGATAAGGGTAGCTATTGATATTGCTAGGGCGGAGTGATACGGGTGGCTATAGGAGAGATAAGGGTGGCTATTGTCAGGGATGATACGTGATGATGTGAGATTATATTTTTGGTGATTTGTATGTGATATTGTGATTTTTCTTGTGTTTATTTTATCTCTTGTGCAACTTGTCTTGTTATTTCGGTAAACTTGACAATAATATGATTCATGTTGAAATTGTGAGCCTGTGGCTATTGCCGGGCGGTTTATATTATTAGCCCGTGAACTGTCCGTGCAGATGTGATATGAAATATGGGTACGAGGTGCGGGGGGAATATGATGGTTTTTATTATTGGCACGTGAACTGTCCGTGCAGATGTGATATGAAATGTGGGCACGAGGTGCTGGAAAAATGTAATATTTTTTTATTATTGGCACGTGAGTTGTCCGTGCGGTGTTGACAGAAGTATGGGCACGAGGTGCAGTAAAATATGAAATCGGACTGAGACCCGTATCTTATGATTATGAAACGAGATGTCACAAAGTCACTTTTATTCGAAAGAATTATATTCAAAAGATATTTATTTGAAGAAGTATATTCGAAAGATATTTATTTGAAAGAGTTTTATATTCAAAAGATATTTATTTGAAAGGATTATATTTGCAAGATTTTTATTTGAAAGAGTTTTATATTCAAAGGATATTTATTCGAAAGAAATATATTTGGAAGGTATTTATTCGAAAGAATTATATGTGAAAGATTTATAATTGAAGGACTTGTTTAATTGGTTGTACTTGTGTTTCTTATTCGTTTGAGTAATAATTATGATGTTCTTGTTACCTTGCTGTTTACATCACTAGTTGATTGTTGTTGCTATCACTGCCATTTATTTTCTATTATTTTTGTATACTATATTGCACATGTTATTAAACTAGTGAGTGTCTTGACTGTAACTCGTCATTATTCCACCGAGGTTAGTCTTGATACTTACTGGGTACCGACTGTGGTGTACTCATACTACACTTCTGCATATTTTTGTGCAGAGCCAGGTATTGGAGATATCGGACTCGGGCAGAGTTAGTGTGTTGATCGCAAAGATTCAAAGTAGAGCTGCTTGGTCGCCGCAGTCCCTTGGAGTCTTTTTATTTTTTTATACTGTCAACTCTTATTCGAACAGTATTGTATATTCGATCCTTGATATCATTACATGTATTCAGTTAGAGTTCGTGACTCAGTATTACCAGTCTTGGAAGGTTGTTAAAATTATTTTCGTTGTGGGGTTCAATTATCTATTGAAACAAAATGGCTTGAAATGAAATTGAGATCGACTTAACTAGTCTTAGAGACTAAGTGCCATCACGACACTTGAGGTGGGATTTTGGGTCATGACAAGTTAGTATCAGAGCCAGGTTCATAGGTTCTACGAGTCACGAATGAGTCTAGTAGAGTCTTGCGGATCGGTACGGAGATGTCTGTATTTATCTTCGAGAGGCTATAGAACTGTTAAGAAATTTCCATTTTTTTATTCCGGTCATGCGAAATTTGTTGAATTTGGAATCTGAGCCTTTGTATCTCTATTATCTCATAGATGATGAGGACACATGCTACCGGATCAATTAAGCAAACACTCGCACATACTGCTAGGGCCGCAAGAGGCCGGGGACGAGGTAGAGGCTGATGAAGGGCACGTGTCACTGCTAGAACATCGGTTAGATGGGCAGTTGAGGAGCCGCCAATTGCTCTAGGTTGGGGACATGCACCAGAGACACCTTTTGTTAACCCCAGACTTCAGGAGACTTTAGCACAGTTCCTAAACATGTTTGGTACATTAACTCAGGCGGGATTGATCTCCGTTTCACCAAATATTTCACAGATTGGGGGAGGAGTTCAGACCCCTACCGCCCGTGCTCTAGAACAACAGGTTCATATTGGTTAGGTTCCGGGTATAGTACTGGTACATCATATTATTCCGGTTCAGCTTGAAGTCAGGACAAAAGAATCATAAGAAGAATAAAAGAGACTTGAGAGATTTAAGAGGTATAGTCCACCTACCTTCAGTGGCACAACTACTGAGGATGCCCAGGGATTTCTAGAAAAGTGTCACTGTATTCTCCGCACTATGGGTATTGTGAAAGTGAGCGGAGTTGCCTTTACTACATTTCAGTTGTCAGGAGCAGCGTATCGATGGTGGCAAGCTTATGAAGAGGGCAGACCAGCCGATGGAACACCACCAACTTGGGCTCAATTTGCGGAAATGTTTTTGAAAGAGTTTGTTCCCCAGACTCTTCGGGATGCATGGGGCACAGAGTTTAATTGATTGCGTCAGGGCACCATGACGATGTCAAAATATATTATCAGGTTCAGTGAATTACACCGACACACACCTATCTTGGTTCCTACGGTTAGAGAGCGAGTTTGCAGATTCATTGAAGGGGTTGATTATGATTTTAAAATAAGTATGGCTCGAGAATTGCAGACTGACATTCCATTTCAGCAAGTAGTAGAGATTGCCAGGATGTTGGAACGTGTTCGAAGTGAGGAAAGTGAGTCTAAAGAGACCAAAAAGTCTCGGAACTCTAGAGGATTCAGTGGATTCTACTCTGTAGCTATGACTCATCATGGCGGAGGCTCAGGCAGTCGATCAGCCCAGTCCACAATTCAGAGTACTCGTAGTGCTCCAGTTAATACTTTTAGTGCACTACCAACACGATGTTCTTACAGTGGTTATTCCAGTTATCCGGCACAAACTCAGTACGAGCAGTCGCGACCTTAGAGGGGGTGTTATGAGTGTGGTGATACCAGGCACATCATGAGAGATTGTCTTAGACTTGGGAGAGACGAATTTCATCAAAACACTCAGGCAACATGCTTTATTCCAGTTAATACCCAACGTGCACAAATAGCTAGGGGCGGGGGACAAGCAGGTAGAGGGCGCCCAAGAGGGGGAGGCCCGACCCGTTGATATAATTGCTATGAATTGGCTGAGGCCGATACACCATATGGTGTCGTTACATGTATTAATTAATTTATAATAAAAGGAGCATTATTCTTATTTTGATTCGATTATTGAGGTGGGAACTCCTTTCATGCTCCTTATATGGTGGATTTGTGAATTTGTACCCCACTTTCGTGTTTATCCCTGTTGGGAGACTTGATGTGTTAGCCTTGTCTATCATTTTTGTTTTGTAACAATCATAGTATTTTATTTCAAATATTTTAGTGTTAGAATCTCTATGACTCCACTGATTCTACTTTTCAACAGTAAATAAAAGACCTTTCGAGCTTAATCTTGAATTTTATTTTATTTTAATCCAAGTGCTTGAGGCATGATCTTGACCTTGACGTATTTCTAATCCAAGGGCTTGTAGTTTATTCTTGAATCTTCATCTTGATCTTTTAATCCTTAGAACGCTTGAATGCTTGTAGTTTTTAGAGAAATCTGCAGCTTTTGATCCACGAGCTCTCTCTTGCTTCTTGTTATAACTTCTGGTCTCTTTTCTGGGTTATGAAGACCCCTATTTATAGTTGTGGGAGGGAAGAGTTCTGATAAGAAAAAACTCTTTCCGACCAATCAAATTGAAGTGTGACATGGCCGCATTTGATTGGCCCGAACATGTCACTTGCACACATGGCGTGGTTTCATTGGCCATTTGATTTGGCTTGGCACGCCCTGTCATTTTGACATGTGACATGATCCTATTGGCACTTCCATTTGACTTGATTTGCCACGTCATTTGGCACGTGGAACTAAACTGAGCCTCTAGGAAGAAGACATTTTTGGCTTAATGAAGTGAGCCATGATTTGTAGCCAACTAAATGAGTTAGCCCAATGGATTAAGGCTTATTTATTTAAGGAAATTTTACCTCCTATAGCAAAGGTTTACACCCGATTTATTATAAATAAAAACCCTTTTAAAATATTATTTTCTATAGCTATCGTTTATTTTTATAGTATGCACTATCGTTAAGGCATTAAATACGCTGTCTAATATTTTTCTCTCTCATTCTTTCAGTTATTCTCTCCCAAAATCACCGCACAGTATATCTAATTTATCTCTCCATGATCTCTCTCTCACAACAAGTTTGTCTTCCCCATTGTTGAACCACGATTCTCTCCATTTTCTTCCCCAAGCTTTATAGTTCTCTCGTAGAGCCATTGTCTCTCTCAATTTTCAACTTTGTTTTCTCCAAAAAAGTTGTGGTAAATGTTAAAGTTTTTGAGTTTTTGGCCGGTTAAAGCTTCTTCTTTTTTCCTTCAATAATTATTTTTTAAATATTCACCATTGTTAGGTTTTCTGCAGAATACTTTAAATTTCCTCTTCAATGACTGATTCAACAACTCCGAAGAGGGTTACCCGAAGTATATCCACTAAAGCACTCAATTTCGAAGGGTCATCTTTCGATTTGTAAATCACTCAAGAGTAACCTGTATTTGCAGGTTTATCAGCAACCATTGAATCCGAAAGGAGAACAAAAATACGCAATGACCCTATGAAACAAGGTCAAAATGAGAAATCTTCGAAAACATCAACACTTCCTGGTATGGAAAAGAGAAGAAAACTTATGCTTCTGGGAGCAAGGGAAAAGAGATTGCTAAAGGAAGTAGCTCGGAAACACAGAACGACAAAGTAATTGTAGATGTATTTATATGTATTCGAGTCCGCTTACATTGATTTTTAGTTTGTACAATGGTTTTCTCTTCTTGTATTTATATGTATTCAATAAGAGCATACACTGATTTTTATTTTATACAGTGATTTTTGACTGTTGTATTTAGATGTATTTATACGATGAAAATATTCTTATTATGAACTCAGCAGGGCTAGTGTGTTTACAAGAAATCTCTACCCAACCTTCCTGCAAGAGATTCTATCTTAATATCAAGCCTATTGGGACTAGATAGAAAATGATAAGATAACTTGTATTTGAGTTCATACAACAACATTTTTAAATATATTGTTAGTTCTATCATTTTGATGTCATTCATCAATTAGTTATGCATTCAATATAACTCTATTCATATGTATTTTCGACCTAACTGTATCCATATGTATTTAAAACACTAGTTATTGCCATAACTCACAGTTTTTGTTGTAATTATCAATGTACTATATTTTATTCATGAATGAGTTATGTATTCAACCTAACTGTATTCATCTGTATTTTTCAACCATATATTTTATCTTTTTAGTTATTTTTTGTATGCAGAAAATAAAACTCTTTGTTAAACACCCGCCTATTTTATCACCGCATATCAGTTCATATACTAACACCGACATAATCTCCGACCTCAAAGAAAAGCTTACTCCAAATCAGTACAAACTATTTGGTACTACTTGATTTGGAGGATTCCTCAATATGAAGCACTGTGAGGTTCAACATTAATTATTTAGGTGCTTCATGGTTCTGCAGCTGGAAGAAAGTCCAATTGATTCATTTTTAATACATGTGAATGGTACAACATTATGCTTTTCAATAAGAAAGTTTGCGGTAGTTACTGGTCTCAATTATGTTAGTGACGCTGACGATTTTGAGTTTAACACAAAGATGCCTAAAAGGATTGTGGATACATACTTTGGCGGTGCAAAGAATGTCAAGAAGAAAGATTTATTGAAATGCTTTGATGATAATGTAACGACCCGATCGGTTGTTTTGAGTATTACAACCCCGTCTCCCCATTTACTGCTCAAGTTATATTTTTAAGTTGTTTTATGATTTACCGGGTTGATTGGTTCGGGTCCGGTAAAGTTTTGGAATGATTTGGAACACTTAGTTCTAAGGTTTAGAACATAAGTTAAAAAGGTTGACCGGATGTTGAATTATGTGTAGCGACTCCGGAGAATTTTTGCTAAAGAAATTAGGGTTTTGTGGTGCCGAGATAGATCAATTAGTACAAAGGTTGGAGAACTTTCTCCCTTGGACGTTAATTTCAGAGCAATAAGATTAAAGAAAATACAGTAAGCTATCTCATATTTGTGGCAACTTCGGTAAACGACTTGAGTTTCACTGATACACTTGAAAGACAGAACTATTTTCAGAAATTATGATTAAGCTGAGCATTTTATCTTTGAGTTACTTCTCTTATTACTTGCTTTATGTTGTTATGAATTGTTGTTGGTTATTGGAGTTAGACTCCGACCTTAATACAAGCTCGTCACTACTTTCAGCCCAGAGGTTAGTCTTGTTACTTATTGAGTTGGTTGTACTCATACTACACTTTGCACCTCGTGTGCAGATCCAGGTACTTCCGGATACGGCAGTTTCCAGATTTGAGGATTTATCTGTGGAGACTATCAAGGTAGCTGCTTGGCGTCTGCAGATCTTGACTCTCTTTCTTTTCAGTTATTGTACTGTTCTATATTTTCATAAAGTGATTTCTATCAGTCAGACTTTGTATTCATTTAGATGCTCATGTACTCACTGACACCGGGTTTTGGGAATGTTTATATTTGTACTTGTGAGATTTCTTCCGCTGAATTTAATTATTGTGTTTTCAAATTTAAACGATATGTGGTTTATTAAAATTGTCGGCTTGCCTAGTATTAAGATAGGCGTCATCACGACGGGTGAGATTTTGGGTTGTGACAGACAAGAATTGGGGTTTTGACAACGATGGAGATGCCATTAAAATTATTGTATTGTAGTTCATACATACATTCATATTATCCACTGAGAAGAACTGCACAACTATCCCAAGACTACATTTTGATTTGGTCGAGAGCGGGAGATATTGTGATTACCCATGGGGTAAGAAGGCATGCAATGCCCTTCTCAAATCTATTAGCAAGATTGTGGTTTGTATGTCGCAACATATGCAGAGTATTTGAGCACTTATGGATTGGTTCCACATACAACCTTTGATGCTAATTTACTCTGTCAAAGATATGGTGCCCTCATTTGGGACTATGCTATGCGAAAGTTAGACGCCGATATGATAAGCGACAATGAAGCACCCGCAAAGATTGTTAGGCAAATCACAGAATCGGATACTTCTGTAAAGATAGTTTTAAAATAGTTTTCTGTTATACGGATTGTATTTTCAGCTTATTGCTGAATTGATCATGGTTTTATGCATCCTTTTTGGTTTTGAATACATGAATGTCTTCTTGTCTTAATGCAACTGTCACTCGGAATACATTCAATTTATTTTTTATATGCCTATGTATTTAAATTCTCATGATTCAATACTCATTTTTAATTTTAATATTTTTTTTTTCAAAAGTTCTGCCAATAATGTAATAAAACGTAGTTATATTAGTAGTATGTAAGTTATGCTGTTAATACATGTATTCGGAATACAACCAGAAAAACAGTGAAAACAACCACTAAATTAAACTCAATATAGCAGTAATATGTATTAGTATAATCATGTACATAGCTGTATTATGTATTCAAAAGTTATATTAATAATATATAAGTTATGTTGTTAATACATGTATTCTGCTGTATTTATATATTAGTATGATCATGTACATAGTTGTATTATGCATTCTGCTGCTAATACATAATATTGCTATATTGAGTTTAATTCGGTGGTTGGTTTCACTGTTTTTCTGGTTGTATTCACAGTATTTTATTGTGTTTACTATATTTCAAACTTAACTAGATTCAATTATTATATCTTATTTTATTTCCTACGTTTGTATTCTGCTATATTTATGTATTAATATAATCATTTACTTAGTTGTATTATGTATTCAAAAGTTATATTAATAGTATGTAAGTTATGTTCTTAATACATGTATTTTGCTGTATTTATGTATTAGTATGATCATGTACATAGTTGTATTATGTATTAATAAAACGTAGTTATATTAATAGTATGTAAGTTATGCTGTTAATACATATATTTTGCTGTATTTATGCATTAGTATGATCATGTACATAGTTGTATTATGTATTACGCTGCTAATACATATTACTGCTATATTGAGTTTAATTCAGTGGTTGTTTTCACTGTTTTTCTGGTGCATTCATCGTATTTTACTGTATTTACTGTATTTTAAACCTAACTAGATTCAATTATTATATTCTGTTTTATTTCCTGTGTTTGTATTCTAATGTATTTATGTATTAGTATAATCATGTACATAGTTGTATTATGTATTCAAATGTATTTTGAATTGAATTACATATGTATTCAAAACAATTTATACACTTGTGTATTATATGTATACATGTCCAGCTATACCTCATTTTGAATCGAATTATAACACATACGTGTGTGTGTGTGTGTATATATATATATATATATACACACACACACATCATATTTTAAAGATACCACTAACCATAACAACATTTAATTTAGTAATCTAAATTTAAAAAATTCATCCAGTAACAATCCAATACACCAAGAAATCAATATTGAATGTATAACTTGAACAAATCAAAAAATAGTGATTGTACGAATTAAAATCAGAATACCAACTAATTCCTACGTGGAGCATTTCTATTTACAAGTACGCTTATTATGTCCACCCTGCCCACATATACTACACGAATGTTGATTTTTATTCTGAATCAATTCACTTAACGACTTATCGCACTTCTTCTTTTCCCTTCCAGGAGGTCTTTTCCATTTGGGTGGTAAAACAACTTCCTCTGATATATGTGCTGGTATATTCCATTCACTTCGGTCAGGCAGAGAATACACGGGCACCTCGTATGTCATTACAACAGACTTTGATTTGTAATAGTCCAAGTAATAATCTTCCGGCATTAGAAACTTTCTTTTCAAGACATCCCAAGCATGCGGGCATGGTAACTCGTCAAGTTGGAACCTGCCACAACTGCAATTTTTCTTTAGGAGGCAAACAGTGTAATGCCTTCCTTCATCATTCACCATGTACAAGTGTTTAGTCGATGGTACAACCTACATTAAACGGAGAAATATTAGTTTTGGACATTTGTACAAAATATGTATATGTCAATGAATACATGGATTACATACATTATACATGAATACAAGAAAAAATATTTGAAATACATTGAATTCAAACAAGTATTTATTGAACAAAATATAAAAAGTGAATAACATTATTTGTGAAATACAGTAATATACTCTCAATACAAATATAAAATCAATGAATACAACCAATGAAATATACTCAATACAACAGTAATATCATGTATTAGGAATAAATAAAATACTGTGAATACAAAATAAACTTGAATACATTGAAAACAACTGTTAGATACAACAAAATATAAGCACTAGGTTTATTATGAATATGCAGGCAGTAGGTTACTATTACAGGTTGTATCTGGCATAAATACATGATGTATTCATATATTGCATATTACAGAAACATATCATGAAAGAAAGCATATATTATGAATACAACATAATATATGTTATATAACACTATGTTGCCATGAATACACTATAAAACTATTATGAATACATATACATACAGTTGAATACAACATATTTGTGAAGAGGTTGTAAGTAATAACACTCAAACCTATAGCATTTGACCTATCAATACGGAATTGAAACCTTTGAGCAATTGCATATTTCTCCATCACCGCCTTCAACGTGGACTTATCCTTAAATACTTGTCCAGCCATCACCTCTTTTTGATTAGTATTTGAAATAATCAAATCCCTTTCATGTTCGCAAACCTCAATTGGTTCACCTGAGTTTAAAGACACAAGTGCAAGTGTATCAACTTTATTCACCCCATCGGTTGCGTCAAGTTGTATTAGGTCTCTTTGAAATAAACTTCATCCATCTACAATTTCTTTATCCAATGTAGTTATACACAATGGATACATCCTGAATTCTCGGTTCTCCTTTTTCAACTCTACATACACCTTGTAACCCATGTCATTGTGTATTTTCATTGGCATGCAATTTCCTTCCACTTTGTATTCAATTTTAATTGACTTGGTGCTCAAATCTATGCCAAGTTTCTTCGAAATTAAATCAACCAAACTATTGAATGACGCATACTCCTTTTATCAATATCCCATCAATCGAATAATCGACATAATAATTTTCAATGTTTCACTTGCCGGAATGACGAATTAGCACTGTTAAACTTGCTATCTAGAAAACAACAACAATAACCCAGTGAAATCCCACTAGTGGGATCTAGGGAGGGTAGTGTATATGCAGACCTTACCTCTACCCCGAAGAGGTAGAGAGGTTGTTTCCGAAAGACCCTGACTTAAGAGGACAAAAAGACAAAAAGACAAAAGGAGACAATATCAGTATCACCACAAAAATCATAGGAAAAATAGGAACAACATGAAATCCAGAAGAAATATTCAAAGCAAAGGAGATATCTAGTAAATAGGCCCGACACTGAAAAGCGAAATAGTAAGACACGATATTGCCACTAGTTAGCTTAGACAAAAACACTACCAGACTAGTCTCACAACTGTACAAAGTAAGGCAAGACTCAACTACCTCCTAACCTACAACCCTAATACTCGACCTCTATATCTTTCTATCAAGTGCCATGTCCTCAGAAATCTGAAGCCTCACCATGTCCTGCGTGATCACCTCTCCTCAATACTTCTTTAGCCTCCCTCTACCTATTCTCGTGCCCTCAACAACCAGCCGATCACACCTCTTTACCAGAGCATCTAGGCTCCTCCTCTGTACATGCCCGAACCATCTGAGCCTCACTTCCCGCATCTTGTCATCAATGGGAGCGACACGCACCTTCTCCCGAATATCATCATTCCTAATCTTATCCATCCTAGTATGCCTGCACATCCACCTTAACATCCTCATTTCTGCTACTTTCATATTCTGGATATGTGAGTTCTTAACAGGCCAACACTCAGCTCCGTACATCATGGCCGGTCTAACCACCGCTTTATAGAACTTACCTTTAAGTATCGTTGGCACTCTCTTGTCACACATGACTCTAGATGCTAACCTCCACTTCATCCATCCTACCCCAATACAGTGTGTGACATCCTCATAGATCTCGCCTCCTCTCTGGATAACCTACCCAAGGTACTTGAAGCTGCCTCTACTTGGGATGACCTGTGAGTCAAGCCTCATATCTGCGCCTACTTCCCCCGGCTCAGCACTGAACTTACACTCTAGGTATTTCATCTTCGTCCTGCTCAACTTTAAACCCTTAGACTCAAGATCCTGTCTCCAAACCTCCAGCCTCTCGTTAATACCAGCTCACGACTCATCAATCAGAACTATGTCATCGGCGAATAGCATGCACCATGGCACCCCCCCACTTGAATAAAGTGTGTTAACGCGTCCATCATCAGGGTGAATAAGAACGAACAGAGCGTAGAGCCTTGGTGTAACCCCATAACAACTGAAAAATACTCAGAGTCACCTCCTACTGTCCTTACCCAAGTCCTAGACCCATCATACATGTCCTTAATTGCTATAATGTAAGGAACCGACACACATTTTGCCTCCAAGCATCTCCAAAGAACTTCTCTAGGAACCTTGTCACATGCTTTCTCTTGGTCAATAAACACCATGTGCAGGTCCTTCTTCCTATCTCTGTACTGTTCCACCAACCGCCTAACAAGGTGTATAGCTTCTGTAGTAGAATAACCTGGCATGAACCCGAATTGGTTGTCTGATACAGACACCGGCATCCTCACCCTCGCTTCAACCACCCTCTCCCCACTTTCATGGTATGACTCAGTAATTTAATACCACTATAATTATTACAACTCTAGATATCACCTTTGTTCTTATATAATGGAACCACCGTACTCCACATCCACTCATCCGGTATCCTCTTCGCCTTGAAAATAACACTGAACAACCAAGTCAACCACTCCAAACCTGTTCTCCCCACACACATCCAAAATTCCACCGGAATCTCGTCTGGCCCTGTCGCTCTGCCCCTACTCATCTTACTCATAGCTCCCATGACTTCCTCAACCTTGATGCGCCTGCAGTACCCAAAGACACAGTGACTCTCGGAATGCTCCAATTCAACTAGCAGGATATCCCAATCCCCTTCTTCATTCAAAAGTTTATGAAAGTAAGTCTACCATCTCTTCTTAATCTGGGAGTCTTCCATCAATACTCTACCATCGTCGTCCTTGATGCATCTCACTTGGTCCAAATCCCGAGCCTTCCTCTCTTTCAACTTGGCCAGTCGGAATAGCTTCTTTTCCCCACCTTTTTCCCCTAGTTCCTCGTACATACGACCATAAGCTGCAGTCTTAGCCTCCGCGACCGTCAGCTTAGCTTCCTTCCTAGCTACCTTATACCTCTCCATGCACGCACGCCTATCCTCCTCACTTATGCTCACTACTAACTTCAGGTACGCCGCCTTCTTTACTTCCACTTTACCTTGGACCACTTCATTCCACCACCAGTCTCATTTGTGCCCGCCAACGATGCCCGTCGAGACCACTAACACCTCTCTCGCAGCCTCCCTTATACAGTCTGTTATCGTTGACCACATTGTGCTCGCGTCACCACTACTCCTCCAAGCTCCCATAGCCGACAAACACCTCTCAAACTCTTGGGATTTATCCTTAGTTAAGGCTCCACACCTAATTCTCGGTCTTCCTCGAGCATACATTTTCCTTCTCTTTAACATAATACCAATGTCCATCACCAAGAGCCCATGCTGCGTCGTGAGTATCTCACCTGGAATCACCTTGAAATCCTTGCACAACCCTCTGTCACACCTCCTGAGGAGATAGTCAATCTGAGTCTTCGCCACCACATTTTAAAAGGTAACCAAATGCTCCTCCCTCTTCGGAAAGGTAGAGTTCGCAATCACCAACCCAAAAGCCTTAGTGAAGTCCAACAACGAGGTACTTCCTCCGTTCCTCTCCCCAAAACCGAAGCCTCCATGCGAGCCATAACCACATGCGATCGACCCAATATGACTATTGAAACCCCCTCCTATGAATAGCTTCTCAGCAGGAGGAACCTGGAGCATAATCTCATCTAACCCCTCCCAGAAATGCCGTTTAACCTCCTCATCTAGGCCCTTATGCGGCGCATAGGCGCTAACGATATTTAGAGTGCACTCTCCAACCACCAACTTAATAATGATCAATCTATCATTCACTCATCTAACCTCAACCACGGACTCTTTAAGTTCCCTATCCACCAAGTTACCCACTCCATTCTTACCCTTCTGGACTCCTGAGTACCAAAGTTTATACCCGTCCGCGTCCCTCGCCCTCGACCCTGCCTACCTTGTCTCTTGGATACACGCTATATTGACCCTCCTCTTCTGGAAGATCTTCGACAACTCTATAGACTTACCCGTCAATGTACCTACATTCCATGACCCAATTCCCAACCAGTGGACACCCTTGTTCCCTTTACCTCCCTTGCCTCCCGACCTGCCCCAACCCCTGCCCTACCTCCTGCCCTAACCCCCGCTCCCCCCGAGGACATGACCTCACTCGACCATCCCAGACCACAACCACTATACCTATGGCAGACTAAGGGGGATCACTAACACACATAAGGCAACAGACCAAACTAGAAGAAGACAAGTTGCAACTACAAGCACACTAATACGGTGAATAAACAAATATGGACTAAGACGACAACAATTTAACTAATTATAAATTAAAGACACAAGCTCAGCAAGATATGTGAAACTAAATACCCTAGACAGTGCTAATAGGACCGAGATCAAATACAAAGGATCTAAACAGTACAGGTGAGTCAAAAAATTAAATGATCTAAGCAAATAAACCAAGGCTATAGTACTATACTAGTATAGAACATGCTATGAACAATGAAACAAGTTTAAACAACATGTATCCAAGACAAAGTGTAATGAGACAGGAACGTAGAACCTAGTATCGTTGACGAAGACAGTGTGGCCGATGGTGGTAGTTGAAGAACTGGCCGGAGTTGCTAGGTAATGGATCACCTAGCTTGAAGACGGGTCTGGTTTGCATGTGACCACGCCACCGCAGACAGGCCTGAAACCTGACTGTGGTTGTTCCCACTCGCCGGTGATCAGACCATATCTCGCCGGAGTCTGCTGTCTTATTCACTCTAGAGTGAAAGAGCGCACCCCCATGTGCACACGGGTCTGGTCAAGTCAAACGAGGGGTGAAAGAGGACGACCGGCAGAGTGTAGAAGATTAGAGAGATGTCGTTGGCGTCTCGCCGACAGTGAGAGAGAGAGAAGACAATACAGAAAAGAGGAAAGGCGGGGTGAGAGAGATGGGGGAAGAGAGGGAGGAGGGGTGTGGGTTGATGGGGATGAGAGAGGAGAGAGGAGAGAAGGACTTACCTGGGCGGAGGGTAGTTGCTGGCGACTGAATTGGTCACTGGTTTTGTCATCTAGAAAATCGAATTTAAAAATATTTCTGTAGATATTTGTATCAATTCCAAGCAGAACCTCGAACAATATCAGAAAAAAAACTCGAGTTATATCAGAAAAAAAGAGAGACTGAAACTCTGAAGAATGCTCTGTTTTCTGGTGTTTAGCGTCTGAAAAATCTTCTCATTAATTGGATTGATAGTGTTGTGTGTTATAATTAATTTAGTTGAGTTATATTAGGAGTGTATCACGTCAAATTAGCAACTTTCCGTTATTAAACAACTGGAGAGACCTATTATTACGTTGATTGTCGTTACTGTATTCATGAATACATGGCACGAATACATATGAATACATCGGCTGACAACTAGGCTGCCCTATTTTTTAGCCGATTTTTGCTACTGTATTCATGAATACTGTAGCGTGAATACATCAAATACATCACCATAACAATTAAAAGGTAGCTACAGGAAGTAATTATGTATATGATAGCTATAGGAAGTTAATAGCCACTAAACAATAGTGGTTTTTGAAAATTCCTCTTTATTTAATCTATATATATGAGACTTATATAATTGATCCAATTATATTATTCCATAATATTTATTTGGACTAGTATATTTAAAATATCATCCAAATTTTTTATTGAATTTAAACCCAATAAATTTTATATGTCTACAATAATATAACGGTAGGGCTATAATTGATCAGAAAGTGGAATGCAGGTATATTTAAATTTACTCCTTTTTCTTTTTATATATTGTGCAAAAATAATTAGTTTTCAATTATAATTAACATTAAAAGTCCTTCTTGCCCTTTTCTGTAATGAAAAGTTTAGGATGCAAGCTATTGGAGTGCTTCTTTGTCCAGCTTTAGCAGGGTTGTTGCCATGTATGATACGGTAGTTACTCGAAAAAGGTTGAATAAGATTTACCTTTGAAGTATTATTTTACTATCAGATTCCTTAAACTTTATAATCTTCTGCCAAAAAAACTTTTTAAAAGTATCTATCGATCTCTCTCTATATAAAGTTGGGAATGAAAAAGCTGATGTAGCATATCTCTATGGCTTTTATTCACATTTATCTTTTTGTGATTTTTTTTGGTTTTTCACCTTATTTTAATATAATTATTTAATTACTCAATATGAATTACAGTCATAAATGAAATAAGGGGAAGGAAAGAGATCTTTTGGTAACAGACTTTTTACTATTAAAATATGATAATTATTACACTTACTATTGATTCCATTCATCCATTGTAACTCCTGAA
The DNA here is from genome assembly GCA_000715115.1 of Nicotiana otophora. Classification (NCBI taxonomy): domain Eukaryota; kingdom Viridiplantae; phylum Streptophyta; class Magnoliopsida; order Solanales; family Solanaceae; genus Nicotiana; species Nicotiana otophora. The sequence goes on from AWOL01S0032275.1 coordinate 61,998, forward strand.
GGTACGTTTTTTTCTTCTTCTTTTTTCTTTTTTGCCATTACTCAATATTTACCGCCCTATTTAGTACCTATCATAATTATAGGAGTAACTTTTAAGACAGTGGTCTTCATTTTAGTACAAATAAATATGGCACCCAAGAGTCCGTCCCCTTCAAATAGTCCTGCTCTCAACTAAATTTTTCATTCCTTTTGGCATCAGGTCAATCCCTTTGGAATATTTTTTTTTGTTCTTTATCTTTTGAAATATTTTTTGCCTAGAACATGGTTACTTTGTATGTAACACTATTTACTCTACTTTTGTTTTACGAAAATTATTGATGTATTGATTTTCTGATAATAATTATTTCCAAATGTTATTTGTTCTCTTCAATTTTTTTGATTTGGTGGATGTAATTCTTTTATCCTGTTTTTATATTTTACTGATTCATTAATATGTTGTTTGTACCAGATTAGTATGGTTTTCAATTGACGTTGCTCTCTTCTTCTTCTTTGGATTCGTTCTATTTGTTGATATGGAAGTGAAACTTCCTTTTTGGTTTCTAATGAATATGAGTTTTTTGAAATGAAAGCAAGTTTGTCAAGGTATTATAATCTCTAATGCCAATTGTCTTGTGTTTCTTTTTGAAATAATTTATACATCTTATTTTCTCTGTTTTGGAATATATATATATATATATATATATATATATATATATACACACTTTAATATCTTTCATGTATTTTACTAGAGGTGTTTGTTTGTTGCTAAGATTAAGAACTATATCAATAATAGTACGTACAAATGTTATTTTAACATATGTTTTACCATAGAATACGTACTTAAATTTACTGAAGTATAGTTTCACTTCAAATGAGTTGGGGATGTTTCCCACTTACCATTTAGACCATTTGGTATGCTTTTCTGAGAAGGGAGATTTTAATTTTTAAGACACTTCAAAATTTATATTAACTTTTAAGATAAAATTATTAAGAATGAAGGTAGAAGGGACACTTTTGTGATTAGTGTTAATGACATAATTTTTAAAAATCCAAAAGTTTTCTTATTTACAAAAAAAGTCTTTCTCCTCCTCCTCCACCCCTATTCCTCCTCCGGATCCCACTCCTCCCCTCCTCCCCCTCCTCCGGCCACTCCTCCTCCTCCCCTTGTTCCTCCATCTCGCAACGCTCCTCTCTATCCTCCCCTTGCTCCTCCATCTCGCAACGCTCCTCTCTATCCTCCCCTTGCTCCTCCATCTCGCAACGCTCCTCTATATCCTCCGCCACTCTTAATCCTCAAACATTTAGGAAGATGTTTCAAATATCTAGAGAAATGTTTCAAACATCTACTGAGATGTTTGAAAACATCTGCACAAATATTTCAAATATATGTGGAGATGTTTGAAATATCTGTGGAAAAAAGATCAAACATCAAAAAGAAAGAAGCAGAAGAAATATACCGAGCGATGTTTCAAACATCCCGGAGATGTTTCAAACATTCCGAGAGATGTTTGAAATATCTGTGGAAAAAAGATCAAACATCAAAAAGAAAGAAGCAGAAGAAATATACCGAGCGATGTTTCAAACATCCCGGAGATGTTTCAAACATTCCGAGAGATGTTTGAAATATCTGTGGAAAAAAGATCAAACATCAAAAAGAAAGAAGCAGAAGAAATATACCGAGCGATGTTTCAAACATCCCGGAGATGTTTCAAACATTCCGAGAGATGTTTGAAATAGACGTTTCAAACATCCCCGGGGATGTTTGAGGGGATGTTTTGCATAATACTCATTTATGGGAATGTCTTGAAAAATCTCGAAGGTATTTTGCAGAATACTCACTTTGTAAAATTTCATATTTTCCTCTTTCTCTCGTATATTTTAAACCACTAGAATAAAAGAAAAAATAAAAAAAAGAAGAAGAAGATAAAATGAGATGAAGAGGGAAAGAAGAAAAAGACAAGGAAGAAAACGAAGAAGAAGAAGAAAAAGACATAGACGAACCAGCAGCAGCAACAACGAAAGTTGAAGAGAAAGAAGAAAGTAAGGAAGAAGAATGATAGAATGAGGAAGAGAAAGAAGAAACAAGGAAGAAGGATAAGAAGAAGTCAAGAGGAGAAAGAATAGGGAAATGAAAATTTGAAATAATTTGAATGAGTATGGTTTGCTAAAATTTTTGAAATTTTTAATATTTACCCACAACTTTTATTATTTTTAATCTGATCCATAACCTCTTTAATTACACATTTTTTATTAACAAAAAAATATGTCCTAAATTGTTACACAAGATTTCAAAAGTCTTTTTTACCTCATTCTTCGTGCTTTGGACAACTCATACTATTAACATTTCCTACCGCTCCAAACACTCATCCCTAATACCAAATATCCTTATAACTTTTCAAACTGTGTCACACATATATTCTCTTGTTCCAATGATACCCTCAAATTATTAGCTACCACGTGCTTGCAAAAATTATGTGTTTAACACGTAGTAGCACACTTGATGGGCCAAAACATTTAAGTTAGTTGATTTTCCAACTTTAGGCTACATGAAGCGTGTCCATTTAATTCCTTCATTAACCTAGTTTTATCGACGCAACCCAAATTTCCAAGGTAAATTGGGATGTCCGATGAGAGTGGGTTGCTTTAGTTGCGAGCGTCTTCCAATTCCAATCAATAGGTTGTGAGTTCGAGTCACCCAAAATTAAGGTAAAGAACTCTTAGAGGGAGGGAATAAAAAATAAAAAAATTAAAAAATATATATTGAAATGTCCAGTTCCAACCCAGCTACAAATTGTTTCCTCATATATATAATAATATACACATCAACACATTGAAACAAACAAAAAAGAAAAAAAACAAGTTTTCCACATTATATCATCACTTAACTTGGCATGTAAATAGGCATCAAATAATTTTAACAATAATATTCGGGGCTTTAATTATGAGTAAATTAGAGGAAAATTGCATTTTATGCCACTAATGATTAGCTAACTATTTTAAGCTATCGGTCAATTCTTGACTGCTGATATATATATATATATATATATATATATATATATATATATATATATATAATGAGAGAAATGTTTACATTCAAAGTTAAAGAAGGAGAGGGAGAGTTTGATTTCTATGGCAATGTTAAAGGAGGCCTGAACATGGCCTGAACATGTCTATCCTCCAAACTTGTTTGCACTCTTCTAGAACACAATTTTTTTTATTTAAAAAAAAAATGTAGATATGAGGAGTAATATTCATGTATACGTAAAGAATTTGCTTGACAAAATTTGTGGTTCAATCCCAACTTGCTAGATCTGTCTCTTTTTTTTTTTTTTACTTACATTCATAGTTATTAGTGATAATATTAATATTGTCTCCTTTTGTCCTCTTGAGTCGAGGGTGTTTCGGAAACAGCCTCTCTACCTCTTCGGGGTAAGGGTAAGGTCTGCGTACACACTACACTCCCAAAATCCCACTAGTAGGATTTCACTGGGTTATTATTGTTGTTGTATTTATAGTTATTAGCAGAGACAAAATAATAGAATAACAGAAAAAGTTGTAACGATAACAGATCCCAACTTTCTATTTAGAGTCAATTGTTTTGTTTATTAACAAGAAAGAATCTGACCACCAAGGATTTGTGGTGAGATAGATAAGACCCTCCACCCTCGGTAATAAGAGGTTTTGAATTCAAGTTCTAAAGATATAAAAAGTACTTTCTCTTTATACAATACAAATTTAAATTTAAATTTAAGCGGAACTTCAAATCGAATACCAACGTCTAGTGAGAAGAAGGAAAAAGAAAAAGAACGTGAATAACTATACAAACGGCGATCATTTCGCCTGAAAACGCTCCATGGCTGATTGATCCCATGTGTCAGGTAGCTAACATTCAAACACTTGCCTTGCAAAATAGTAAGCACTTTCATTTCTTTTTAATAGTTGACAATAGTCCGTTTATTATTTCATTTTTGTTTTTCCGTCAACTAAAGCCGTTCATAAACGTTGACAAAATTAGAATTATTAAGCCATATCATTTGTTTTACTTAATTACAATTCACATTCATGCACTTAACTTACTAGGTTGCTGATGAGCCCTTGTTGCATCTTAAAGTTTAAGATCAATGACTTATCTATTCTTCTTGAATTATTGTATACGGTCAAAATTGATTTCGGCCTTCATACGATATCGAGACGGGCTCCGAAGATGGTACGAAGGAGCTTCAGATTGCAAGTATAGGTCAAACATCGAGTTCGAAGTTATTATCGAGCTCGGGTCCAAATCGAATTATGATGAGATGTTATGGAAACGAGCTTAAGGGGCAGAGGCCAACCAATACCGAGCTCGAGTCATTACCAGATCCGGAGTCGGCATCGAGCTCAAGTCCGCATCAAGCTCTTAAAACAACACCGACCGACACCAAGTCCTATCCAAGTCTGATCCAAGCCCGATCAGGCTCGAGCTTACAGACAAGAGCCGTTGCAAACGCACTAAGAGTGAGAATCTCAGCGGGAATTAAGGAAAAACTTATTTATCATGGGTTCCCCACTATGTATTTTTAATTATATCTAAAGTAGGGTCATCCACTACAAAGAGGATGGCTACATTTCTGTATAGGCAAGTTTTTTATGCTTACATTGTAACAAAAATACAACACACTCTTACATTGAAAAGTTAATCCTTTAAGCTTCATACATTGGTTAATCTAGCTTAGTTCTGAAAATTATTTTCCTTCTAATCTTGTTTATTTTGTATTCTTTGCAATCCGTATTTGATATTTCTATTTATCCTTAAGATTTGTATTAAGTTATATCACATATCCTTAGAACTACGTACAAATTCAACTCTATCCATTTTTCGGGTAAACAGTTTGGCACCCATCGTGGGGCTAAGGATAATAGTGGTTATTTGATACGAATCTGCAAAACACACGTCATTTTGCGTCCGTCTTTTGAAAGTATCTTTGGCTTCGGATTAACAATGGCAAACCCCCAATTAATGGCTTTACCTATCGAAAACGAAGTCGGTCTTCAAGACGAAACTAACAACTTGGCACCCAGGGCCGGAAGGCCGCTAATTAATGCCACGGAAGCTCGAGTCGGAGCACTTGAAGCTCGGGTCGGAGTACTACTAGACGTTAATTCACATATGGCCCTTGAGGCGAACCAACGTTCTGAACCTGAAAATAGCATCCATGGCGGTACTCGATCTGCGGCTCGAGACACCCATAACGTTGAGGAAAACGGAGTCAGCTTGCGTGTGATTTTTGAAATGTTGCAAGCCCAACAATTAGCGATAGCTCAGTTGTAGAGCCAAACCCAGACTCCAAACAGGCCAGAGCCCAATCCACCTCGAGAAATTACCCACAGAACGGATCCAACCGTGGTAAGATCAAACGAGCAAGAATCGGGGACTACTCCCAAAATTACCAAGATACTCGAAGAGCTCACAAAGCGGATCGAAGGAAATAATAAAAAAATAGAAACATATAACTTCAGGGTCGATCAGATCCCGGGGGCACCATCTATGATAAAAGGTTGGATTCTAAAAATTTGTGTAAAAGCCTTTTCCCTCGAGTGCAGCCCCAAAGCCAATTCTAAAAAAATTCCGTATACCCGAGATTCCCAAATACAATGGAACTACCGACCCCAAAGAACACGTCACCTCTTACACGTGTGCCATCAAGGGTAACGATTTAGAAGATGATGAAATCGAATCTGTGTTGTTGAAAAAAATCGGAGAGACCCTATCAAAGGGAGAAATGATTTGGTATCACAATCTGCCATCAAATTCCATCGACTCATTTGCCATGCTGGAAGATTCTTTCGTAAAAGCACACGCCGGTGCCATAAAAGTCGCAACAAGGAAATCAAACCTTTTTAAAGTAAAACAAAGGGATAATGAAATGCTAAGGGAATTGGTGTCCCCATTTCAAATGGAACGCATGGAGTTGCTACCGGTAACAGACGATTGGGCCGTTCAAGCTTTCACTCAAGGGTTGAACGAGCAAAGTTCGATAGCATCACGTCGGCTGAAACAAAATTTGGTCGAATATCCAGCTGTAACTTGGCGGGATGTGCCCAATCGGTATCAGTCAAAAATCAGGGTAGAGGACGACCAATTAGAAGCTCCTTCCGGATCGGTACATCCAAACAGGTCAGTTATTAAAAACCAGAGGGACATCGACATAGAGCCAAGGTCGAACAGAGACTGATATCAACCATACACTACAAATCGAAGGAATAATGATTCGGGACTCAATTCTGCCCGGAACAACCGAAGGAGTGATCAAGGACAGAATTCTCGGGGACTTATCAGAAAAAGCGGTTTCGACAAATATGCTGACCCTATAGAGGCACCTCGATTATCGGAATACAATTTCAGCATCGATGCATCGGGAATTGTATTGGCAATCGGAAGGATCAAGGATATTAGGTGGCCCAGACCAATGGAAACCGATCCCTCCCAAAGAAACCCGATTTCGATGTGCAAATATCATGGCACACACGACCACAAGACCGAAGATTGCCGACAATTAAGGGAGGAGGTAGCTCGTCTATTCAATGAAGGCCACCTTCGAGAGTTCCTCAGTGATCGAGCCAAGAACCATTTCAGAGAGAGAGACGCCAACAGAAAAAATGAACAGGAGGCGCCTCTACATATCATTCATATGATCATCGGTGGGATCGACACTCCGCAGGAACCCATACTCAAACGCTCAAAGATACCGATCGCTAGAGAAAAACAAACCCAAGATTACGTGACCGAAGATACTTTATCATTCAACGACAAAGAAGCCGAAGGCATCTCTCAGCCCCACAACGACGCTCTGGTAATTTCTATCTTATTAGATAAAGTTCAAGTTAAGCGCATTTTAATGAATCCAGGTAGCTCTGTGAATATCATCCGATCGAGGATCGTGGAGCAACTCGGTCTGCAAAATAAAGTCATGCACATAGCTTGGGTCTTAAACGGCTTCAACATGGCCAGTGAAACAACTAAAGGGGAGATTATTTTACCGATAAACATGGCTGGAACCATCCGGAATACCAAGTTCCACGTAATAGAGGGTGACATGAGGTACAATGCCCTACTCGAAAGGCCTTGGATCCACAATATGAGGGCAGTACCTTCGACTCTCTACCAAGTAATAAAATTCCCGACGTAGGATGGTGTAACAATAGTGTACGGGGAGCAGCATGCGGCGAGGGAAATGCTTGCGGTCGATGAGGTAACGCCGATGTCAACACTATCAACCTTGGAAAGGTCAAGCATCAAAGGTAAACGAGAAGTTAAATAGCAATCGCAGTCGTGAGCCTCGACCGAATCGGGGAAACAGGAAATAGAAGAAGAAGAGGAGGATTTTCTGATCCCTCGAACTTTTATCATCCCCGAAGATTCTGACGCCACCAAATCGACGGTCGAAGAACCGGAATAGGTTATATTGATCGGGTATCTGCCCGAGAGAAAGATATACCTAGGAACGGGATTGACCCCCGAACTCAGGAAAAAAATTGTTCAATTTCTTATCGATAAGATGGACTGTTTTATTTAGTCCCATTTAGATATAACAGGGATCCTGCCGGTTATAATAACGCATCAGCTAAGCTTGGACCCTAGGTTCAAACCGGTGAAGCAAAAGCGAAGACCCTAGTCCGAGGTAAAGAACGCATTCATAAAGGACCAGGTAACTAAACTTCTCAAAATAGGATTCATTCGGGAGGTGAAGTATCCCGAATGGTTAGCCAATGTAGTTGTAGTCCCTAAAAAGGGAACAAACTTAGAATGTGTGTAGATTATAAGGATTTAAACAAAGCATGCCCCAAAGATTCTTTTCCGCTGCCCAACATCGATCGCATGATCGATGCCACGGTCGGCCACGAGGTCCTTACTTTTTCTCGACGCCTATTCCGGGTATAATCAAATCCAAATGAACCCGGAAGACTAGGAAAAGACTTCATTTGTCATCAAGTATGGAACATATTATTATAATGTGATACCCTTCGGGCTAAAAAATACAGGAGCTACTTACCAACGCCTAGTAAATAAAATATTCGAGGAATAAATAGGTAAATCAATGGAAGTTTATATTGATGACATGCTAGTCAAGTCACTGTGCGCAGATGACCATTTCGCTCATTTGCAGGAAACATTCGAGATTTTGAGGAAATACAACATGAAGCTCAACCCCGAGAAGTGTATTTTTGGGGTCGGTTCGGGCAAGTTCTTCGGCTTCATAGTATCAAATCGGGGGATCGATATCAACCCTGATAAAATCAAGGCCATCGAAGACATCGCCATCGTGGACAATGTTAAAGCCGTGCAGAGGCTAACGGGACGGATTTCTGCCTTAGGCCGATTCATTTCGAGGTCGTCAGATCGAAGTTACAGATTTTTCTCTCTACTCAGATAGAAGAAAGATTTCGCTTGGACACCGGAGTGCCAACATGCATTGGAAGAATTGAAGCGATACCTATCGAGCCCACCCTCGCTTCATACTCCAAAAATAAACGAACAACTTTACTTGTACTTGGCAGTATCGAAAATTGCGGTAAGTGGTGTCCTAGTTCGAGAAGAGCAACGTACGCAATTTTCACGTTTATTATGTAAGTCAAACCTTAGGGGAAGCAGAAACTAGATATACACACTTAAAGAAATTAGCGCTTGCATTGATAAACGCCTCTAGAAAGTTAAAATTATACTTTCAATGTCACCCCATGTGTGTATTGACCACTTACCCACTTCGTAATATTCTGTACTAACCTGAACTATCAGACCGATTGGCCAAATGGGACGTCGAACTCAGTGGGTACGATATCGAATATCAACCCCGTATGACCATCAAGTCTCAAATTTTAGCGGACTTCGTGGCCGATTTCACGCCAACTCTCGTACCCGAAGTCGAAAAGGAACTCTTGTTGAAATCAAGTACATCATCAGGGATATGGATCCTTTTCACAGACGGGTCTTCGAACGTGAAGGGGTCCGGGCTAGGCATCATTTTATAGCCGCCTACGGGTGGCACCATCAGGCAATCTATCAGAACTACTAGATTGACTAACAATGAAGCCGAATATGAGGCCATGATTGCAAATCTCGAGCTAGCTAAAAGCTTGAGAGCAGAAGTCATTGAAGCCAAATGGAACTCTTTACTGGTGGTAAATCAGGTAAACAAAACCTTCGAAGTACTAGAGGATAGAATGCAAAGGTATTTGGACAAACTGCAGGTCACTTTGCACCATTTTAAAGAATGGACTTTTTAGCATGTACCAGGAGAACAAAACAGTGAGGCCGATGCACTTGCAAATTTGGGATCAACGGTCGAGGACGACGAAATAAGCTCGGGGACTATCGTTCAACTCTCGAGATCCGTGATCGAAGAAGGTCATGCCGAGATAAATTCTACAAGCTTAACTTGAGATTGGATGAATAAGTACATTGAATACTTAGAGAACGGAAAGCTGCCATCGGATCCTAAAAATTTGAGGGCCCTACGTACCAAAACTGCTCGATTCACATTGGCTACAGATAGAATTTTATACCGAAGGACATTCGATGGACCATTGGCAGCATACTTAGGTCCGGGAGACACCAACTAAATCCTACGTGAGATTCACGAGGGTACTTGTGGAAACCATTCTAGTGCCGATTCATTAGTCCGAAAAATAATCAGGGCAGAGTATTAATGGATCGATATGGTCAAAGATGCAAAGGAGTTTGTTCGAAAATATGATAAATGTCAAAGGTTTGCACCAATGATCCATCAGCCCGGTGAGCAACCTCACTCGGTCCTATCCCCATGGCTGTTCATGAAATGGGGAATGGATATCGTCGACCCTCTGCCATTGGCCTCAAGTAAAGCTAAGTTCATTTTATTTATGACTAACTATTTTTCTAAATGGGTTGAAGCACAAGTGTTCGTGAAAGTAAGAGAGAAAGAGGTTATAGACTTTATTTGGGATCATATCATATGTCGATTCGGAGTACCTGCCGAAATAGTATAGGACAATGGGAAATAATTTATCGGTGGTAAAGTGACGAAATTCCTCGAAAACCATAAAATAAAAAGGATATTATCAATACCGTATCACCCTAGTGGGAACAGACAGGCTGAATCAACGAACAAAACTATCATTCAAAACCTAAAGAAAAGATTGAACGACGCTAAGGGAAAATGGAGAGAAATGCTACCCGAAATTCTTTGGGCATATCGAACAACATCAAAATCTAGTACGTGGGCAACCCAGTTCTCCTTAGTATACGACTCTGAAGCCTTGATTCCAATTGAAGTCGGGGAGCCAAGTGTCAGGTTCCGATATACAACAGAAGAGTCAAATAACGAGGCTATGAATACTAGTCTCGAATTATCAAACGAAAAATGAGAAGCTGCTCTCGTCAAAATGGTCGCCCAAAAGCAACGAATCAAAAGATACTATAACCGAAAAATCAAGCTTCGCCATTTTAAACCCGGGGACTTAGTGCTAAGGAAAGTCACCCTCAATACCCGAAATCCAAACGAAGGAAAATGGGTCCGAATTGGGAAGGACCATATCAGGTTCTCGAAAATGTCGGAAAAAGGATCCTACAAGCTCGGTATTATAAATGGCAATCAACTATCGAGCAATTAGAATGTGTCGCACCTGAAACGATACTACTGCTAAGGTACGACCCTCCCATATTCATTTATATTTCAAAACTAACCCTTGCACGATCCAGATCAGGAGCAAGGATAGATCCTTCAAATACGAAGCCCTAGGTCTGAAAGCACGCGTTGCACTCTTTTTCCCTTAAACCGGTTTTATCCCAAATAGGTTTTTCGGCAAGGTTTTTAATGAGGCAACCATTGATCGTGCTAAACTTAGAAACAATTCGACAGTATCCAAGGCCTCTTTACAATCGACCTCGAATACTGAGGAGGTATTAGCCCTCAAATATATCAAGTTATGTTGCAAGAAAGTTACTTCATAATAACACGGTTCCGATAGGAAGAATTGTAAGAGCCAAATGGTCAAAACGAACAATGCTCATATAGTTGGCCCGAGCCCTAACGCAAAACATGAACACATGTATATGACTTGCAAAGAAAGTTTTCTTCTTTACCAATATCTTATATCCAAGAAGAATTCCTCTATCTCGAGATTTATTATGCAAACAAGGTTGAGATAAATCAACGAGTTCGAGCAGCACTCACTCGACTATTAAGCCTATGGGCTACATTACTTCAAGTTCGAAATCATTCACTCGACTATTAGGCCTACGTGCTATATTACTTCGAGTTCGAAATTACTCACTCGATTATTAAGCCTACGGGCTACATTAATTCGAGTTCTAAATCACTCGCTCAACTATTAGGCCTACGGGCTACATTACTTCGAGTTCGAAATCACTCACTCGACTATTAAGCCTACGGGCTACATTACTTCGAGTTCAAAATCACTCACTCGACTGTTACTCCTATGGGCTATATTACTTCGAGTTCGAAATCACTCACTCGACTATTAAGCCTACGGGCTACATTACTTCGAGTTCGAAATAACTCACTCGACTATTAAGCCTACGGGTTACATTAATTCGAGTTTGAAATCACTCACTCGACTATTAAGCCTACATGCTACATTAATTCGAGTTCGAAATCACTCACTCAACTATTAGGCCTACGGGAAACAATACTTTGAGTTCGAAATCACTCACTCGACTATTAAGCCTACGGGCTATATTAATTAGAGTACGAAATCACTCACTCGACTATTAAATCCTACGAGCTACATTACTTCAAGTTCGAAAAACACCCACTCGGACATAAAGGCTACAAAATCTGAATTCACTCAAATTGCCTAAAAACATTTTGACTCTTAAGGCATGAATGAAACGAAATCTTCACAAAACGGAGAATAAAACAGAGGCAAGAGAGGAAAAGAAAAGATATTTGTATATATTAACACGATTGTTTACATGATTGTTGGCAACATCCAAAATAGAAACTAAAGGACTAAGTTTCTTGGTTATCCCCGGGGGCGGTCTCTTCTCCATCGAGCTCCTCCCTGCTTTCGGACCCGCTCTTGCTCCCGTCATCATCATCATCGTCATCATCAGAAGCCAAGGCATCAGCATCGGCTTCGAGCTCTTTAGCCCTCTTTATCTCTTCAGCGAGGTCGAAACCTTAAGCGTGGATCTCCTCGAGGGTCTCCCTCTGAGACCGGCACTTAGCAAGTTCAGCAACCCAATGTGCTCGAGTATCGGCGGTCTCAGCAGCTTCCCTTGCTTCTACCTGGGCAGCTTCAGCATCGGCCCAATAAATGACCACGAGTGCATCCGCTTCGGCCTTTGCCTTTTCAGCGTCAGATTCGGCATTGGCAAGTTCACAGGCCAACCGAGCATCGAGCAACTTCAGAGGCCAACCGAGCATCGAGCTCCTCTATTCTTCTTACTTGAACAGAGCCTTTTTCCTTCATGCTTTGAAGCTATCTCTCAACTGATGACAATTGAGCTCGAGCAGCCTCTTTTTCTGCAGCAAAGCGATCCATACCTTCTTTCCACTTCAAGGACTTCGCTTGTATCACATCAACCTCCTCATGGAGTTTTTCGATCATTTCAATTTTCTGTTGCAGTTGCGATACCAAAATATTAGTCGTTGTTTCGGTATCAAGCCCATAGGCTCTTAAAAGTGTCATTACCTGCTCAGACAGATCGACCTGATCACGGTGAGCCTTGGCTAACTCAGCTTGTAGATCTTTGATTTCCTCTCCCCTTTGCCCTAATAGGAGTTTAAGAGAGTTCCTCTCCTCCGTGACTCGTTGAAGATCGGTCTCAAACCGATGCAGCTCATCTCGAGAGCGAGAGCATGCCTCTCGATGAACCACCACGACATGAGAAGAAAGAAAGCGGAGTTAGGAAAGAATTGCAAAACATAAGTAATATCAACAAAGAGATTTAAAGAACTTACCCGATTCAGAGCTAGCTGCACGTCACAGAGAAAGCACGATACATCATTAGGGCCAACAACATCCTCGACCCCCGTAAACAGATCATGAAAAGGGTCCTCCCCTTCATGAGACCGGCTCATCTCGAGGGCCCCCAAAGCTTGGGCTTCCCGAATAGCCCCTTCGGAAAAGGCAGGGAGAGTGGGTGAACTCCGATTACCATTGCCCCAGGTGACTCGCTCGGGGCGTTCTCCTCAGTTCGGAGAGCTTCAGGGCCGCCCCCTTCCGAGGTACCCACCGTTTGTTGACTTCGGTAGGAAGCATCCTCGACCTCTAATGATTCGGGGACTTTGCCTGAACCCCCCTCCGATCTATCCTCAATCCGAGATAGAGCCTTATGAATCATCATTGATTCAGCCGCCTTCGAGGCACCAGCGCTTCTCTTTACTCGGGGCCACCAACGCGGACCTGTCATTTTCTTCTTCTTATTCTTCTTCTTCATCATCATCATCTTCTTCTTCTTCTTCTTCTTCTTCTTCTTCTTCTTCTTTTTCATCCCTTAGACGCAAAACTGATTCTACAGTCAAAGGAATGGTATTCTTAGGCTTACGAGCCGTCCTCTTCTTTGGTTTTGGATCTTCGGGAACGGAGGACCTTTTCCTCTTATGCTCCTTCATCGGCTTTGGAACATAGGCTGAATCCTTTTCCTCGACAGACGGGGGCCTCAGAACCGCATCCTTTCACACCTGCATACGAGAAAATTCATTAAAGTATATAGGAAGCATATCGTTCGAACTACCAAAACATACGAGGAAGAGTCTTACCATGAATGTTTGCCTCATATCGGCCCTTCGACAAGTCACGCCATGAGCGCTCGACGTATGTGGAGGTCGAAACCAAATCCCGTACCCAGCTCTTGAGATCGGAAATTGCACCGGGCATCCAGGGAATCGCTGCATCATAAAAAGGGACATATCGGTAAGAAAAGAAACGGAAAGGTAAAATAATAAGAGATAACAGCAGAATTACACTTACGCTTCAAGTTCCACTCCTCGGGAAAAGGCATCTTCTCGGATGGAATCAAGTCTGAAGTCCTTACTCGAACAAACATGCCCATCCAACCTCGATTCATGTCCTCGTCTATGCTCGAGAACAGAGCCTTGGTAGCTCGACGCTGAAGCTTTATTAACCCTCCTCGAAAAAGGCGAGGACGGTACAATCAGATGAGATGATCAAGGGTAAAGGACATCACCTCGATTTTGTTTACAAAGTATCAGATCAAAATAACGATCCGCCAAAAAGAATGGTGGATCTGGCCTAGGGTTATTAGGTATTTATCACAAAAATCTATGATAATAGGGTCGAGGGGACCTAACGTGAAAGGGTAAGTGTACACACTAAAAATCCTTTCACGTGAGTAGTAATATCCTCTTCGGGAGACGGTACTACAACTTCTTTGATTCCCTAGTTACAATCCTTTTTTATCTGCTCGATAAACCTCTCAGTTATCGAACAAATATATCTCGATACGGGCTCGCATCGTCCGGCAACCGGTGAACCTTTATCGAGTTTGAAATTGGAGGTAAGAACACACGCCGTCGGAATGCACTCCTCAGGTCGTGGATCTACCAGTATTTTATTGGCGGCGGATTGGGAAGAAGAAGTTTTTTTCTTTTTGAGGAATAATTTTTGATGTCTTCACCATTGTTGGATTTAAAGAAAGTGGCAAAGATTTGGTGGTTTATAAGAAGGATTTTGCAGAAAAGAATCACAAATCTGTGAATGAACTCAGAAGAAACGAAAAAGAACTTAGAAAATTTGGAGGATTGAAGATAGAAAAGTGATAATTGTTAAAAGAAATGGCTATTTATAGGTTAAAGCAATGTCGGTTCAATATCAGTGGTGGCCGACCACCGCCTGACACGCATTAAATGCCTCGATAAGCTAAACCGATAGGACAACTATCACGTACGTCATGGTCGGGATCGATGCAAACGTCAGTGCATGCCCAATCGAACCATTGAAAAATCATATTGTTTCTCACCACATCCTTCCCGAGAAATGATGGGACTATCTGTATATGGTCGAAATTGATTTCGGCCTTCATACGATATCGAGACGGGCTCCGAAGATGGTATGAAAGAGCTTCAGATTGCAGGTATAGGTCAAACATCGAGTTTGAAGTTATTATCGAGCTCGGGTCCGAATCGAATTATGATGAGATGTTATGGAAACGATCTTAAGGGGCAGAGGCCAACCGATACCGAGCTCGAGTCATTACCAGATCCCGAGTCGGCATCGAGCTCAAGTCCACATCAAGCTCTTAAAACAACACCGACCGGCACCAAGTCCGATCCAAGCCCGATCAAAGCCCGATCAGGCTCGAGCTTACAGACAAGAGCCGTTGCAAACGCACTAAGAGAGAGAATCTCGGCGGAAATTAAGGAAAAATTAATTTATCATGGGTTCCCCACTATGTATTTTTAATTATATGTAAAGTAGGATCCTCCACTATAAAGAGGATGTCTACATTTCTGTAGAGGCAAGTTTTTATGCTTACATTGTAACAAAAACACCATACACTCTTACATTGAAAAGTTAATCCTTTAAGCTTCATACATTGGTTTATCTAGCTTAGTTCTGAAAATCATCTTCCTTCAATCTTGTTTATTTTATATTTTCTGCAATCCGTATTTGATATTTCTATTTATCATTACAATTTGTATTAAGTTATATCACATATCCTTAGAACTACGTACAAATTCAACTCTATCCGTTTTTCGGGTAAACAATTATACTTCTTGAGATTTTCTTATGGTCTCCCGTTATGTTGGTAAAGTTATAATTGTATGATATACTCAAAACTACATTATTTGAACTTTTCTAGTTTCTCTAATAGGAGTAATAATTAATTATTCTCCGTCTCAATTTATGTAATAGTGTTTGCATGACTTCGGAATTTAAGAATAAAAGAAAATTTTTTGAAGCTTGTGCTATATATGAAACAAGCCTTAGAAATTTCTCTAAGCAGCATGAACACTTTAGCATGTAATAACTTTAACTAGCTTCTATTATATTATCCATTTGCACCAAACATTTTTTTTTTTAGGATGAAGAATCGTTCTTTTCTTTGACTTGGATTGCAAATATCCTTTTTCAATTCCAGTTTAGAATGACCGGTTGAGTATATTTGAACATGCATATGATTAGATGCTACAGGCAAACATGCTCTTATCACATGGTTACCGTACATATCACAACACGAAACTAATAAAGTAGGCTCTTTTCGTTGAATTATAGTTAGCTTCGCCAACAAGGATTAACGGGGTGGAGTGATAAATAATTCTTCATTTATCATTAAAAGTTTTGGGTTTCGGGTTTCGAGTCCCCAGGATAAAGTCGTCTTTCTTAGGGTGTGAATTTCTTAGCTCAAATCTAGTTTTAATCGGACTCCTATGCGGATATCGGAAATCAAATGAAAAATAAATAAATTATAGTTAGCTTCATTAATTCTTATAATCATTGGCCAAATATAGATCATTAACTGAAAACAGTTAATATAACAACAAAAAGTCAGACCCCTCCACTCCCAAGAACACTTTAAATACTAGTCTCAAAACCCCTTTTTTCCTACCCTCTAACATAGAAATTAGAAAACACCAACAAAAGAAAAAAACAAGAAAAATCTCACTCCGATCCCTCCCTCTACAACATGGCTAAGCTTTTAATTCCTTGGTGTTGTGTCTACTTGTTTTGTTTTGGATTGATTTTCTTGAAATCAAACGCAGCATCAATAACGTACAATGTATTGAGCTTTGGAGCAAAATCAGACGGCAAAAGTGATGCAACTCAGCCATTTGTGAAAGCATGGGTTGCTGCATGCAGTTCAGTGAAGTCAGCCACCATTTACGTTCCTGGTGGACAGTACTTAATTAAGGCTGCAACATTTAGAGGGCCATGCAAAAGTAAAATCACTGTAAAAATCGATGGAACTCTTGTGGCTCCGTCGGATTATCGCGCCGTTGGCAACTCCGGCTACTGGATTTTGTTCATTCAAGTTAACCGGATTTCGGTCATAGGAGGAACTCTTGATGGAAATGGAGCTGGATTTTGGGCTTGCCGGAAGTCAGGGAAGAATTGCCCTGTTGGAGCTAGGGTACGTTGTCAACTTATCATGTTTTCTCAGTTTAACTATATATTCGATATTCTTATTAGTCTGTGTTACGTTGGTCAGACTAATTTGGATCCGTCATTAATTAAGGATAAAAAACACTTCTTTTCCACTCCTTAAGCTCGAAACTCAACTATCCAATCTTCCTTTAGATAATTTCCTTTTTGTTTCTTTTAACCATCAGGTTAATTCGAAACCTGGCCAGACTAATTCAGATACATGGGGTGCCACATAGGGTATATTAAAAGGGGAAAAGCTTCCTAGCAAAGGTTTTTCATTATTCCCAAAACTGAACCCAAGACCTTTGATTAAAAATGAAACGACTTGGTGGTCAGGTAATGTCAACTAATTATAAAACTAGTAACTTGTTACTTAAGATGGAAGAGTGGCCAACTTGACCGAAAGCTTACTGGAATTAAATCATTCTTCGTCCTCATGCTAAGACACTGATTTATTTGTAAGAAAACAGACTTATGAGTTATGACAATATTTTATATAGAAGAACTTTGTTCCTAAATGCATGGCATGTGGGGGTAGTAGCTTTATGCATGTATGGCGACTTAGAGACTATTGGCTAAAAAGAGGGAATTAATCAAAGTATTTAGTGGAGTATTAATTTTCATTTAGTCATATATATGTCTCTCTTTTCCAATTCAATTATCTTAATATATGTGTTAATGCAGTCTATAACATTCAACTGGGCAAATGATGTTGAGATTAAAGGCTTAACATCAGTCAACAGCCAGTTAATGCACTTGGTAATAAATAGCTGCAAGAATGTGATGGTTAAAAATGTAAGAATAATAGCACCAGAGTTAAGTCCCAATACTGATGGCATTCATGTCCAATCTTCAACTGGTGTTACTATCACTGGGACAAGTATCAAAACTGGAGATGATTGTATATCTATTGGCCCTGGCACAAGAAACCTTTGGATGGAGAAGATTCAATGTGGACCTGGACATGGTGTTAGGTAAATTATATTCACTTGTTTCTTTTCATTGCCAATATACCCTAATGTTTGCAATTTGTTTTCATTGGCAATGTACCAAAAGGCAAGCGTAAGACAAATCGAATACTTTAGGGATAAAATCTGAACCATTTCTCTTTCTAATTTCACTTATCATAACAAACTTAATTGTGTTTTTGGTTTGTACTTTGCAGCATTGGAAGTCTAGCAAGAGATTACAAAGAAGATGGTGTGCAGAACGTGACATTAATTAATTCAGTGTTCACTGGATCTGATAATGGATTAAGGATAAAGTCTTGGGCAAGACCCAGCACTGGTTTTGTCACTAACATTAATTATCAAAACATTATCATGAGGAATGTTGACAACCCAATCATCATTGATCAAAATTACTGTCCCAACAACCAAGGCTGTCCAGGCCAGGTAATTCCCAAAAAAAGTGTTTAAATTTACAAAAAGAAATACCAAATTGATGAATCTAATTTGGTATTCAATTGCTTATAAATTGGCAGACTTCTGGTGTAAAGATCAATCAAGTGACATATCAAAATATATTAGGAACATCAGCAACGCAAGTAGCCATGACTTTTGACTGCAGTCCAAGCAATCCATGCAGTGGAATAAAGTTACAAGACATAAAGCTTACTTATTTGAACGGAAAAGCTCAATCTATTTGCAAGAATATTAGAGGAAATACTGGAGGAATCATCTTGCCTCATAATTGTTTATATTAACCCACTGTTGGGTCTTTTTTTTCCTTTTTGGGGTGGCAGGAAAGAGGCATATATGCAAGGGACTACATATTCTTTTTTTGTAGGGTTCCAAATTGTTGTATTGTGTTTCACGGGACTTTTCTCGACTGTAAATTATGCCATATGTAAATTTAAAGAAAAAAAGAAGAAGAAGGTTTTGTTCCAGAACAAAGAAGTGAATACACATTATTCAAAAGCATTAGTTACACTTTGATTATTTTACTAATGGAAAAGGGCCAAATATATATTCATATACTATCTAAAAAGGTTTAAAAATATCCTATTTCATATATTATTGGACCATCTTAGCCCTTACCGTTATAGTTTGAGTCAAAATTACCCTTAATTTTAGTGGAGGGACACGTGGCAGCTCATGGACAAAAGAACTATCTCTTTTTTTTACCCGCTTCATTTAAGTGCTGCCCACCCATAACCCGACCCAATGTCACCCCCTTCTGCAAACTTCATTCTTCTTCTTTGAGAAAAAAGAAAGAAAGAAACATACAAAAAATAGTGTACCCACCATCATTAAAGAACTAGAGAATCCATAGCCGAAAAGAAATCACAACAAATACTTAATCGAATCGGCATCGACAGGCGACAATACTCCGACACCAATAAAGCTCGGCGGATATATATCTTCATTTTTCCGATCAATCACACCACTTTGAGTTCTTTTTTAAAATAAAAAATCAAAAGAACATCTTTAAATATATTCTTTAACAATTTGATTTCTAAGTCGAATTTTACACAGAAATAACTGGTTGGAATCAATTCTTTAATTAATTTGAAGCTTCACAACTTAAACAACACTTTCAAATCTCCAACAAATCAAAAATTCCATATTCGAAATTCAAGACCCAAAAGAGCTTCAATGGTGGTGCATCGGTTCCACGGTGGTGAAATGAATGGTGGTTCAGTGGAGCAGCTGTGTGTGAGTAAGCTATAGTTGTGGTATTTTAGGATGATGTAAGGTTTTAATGGAGTTAAAAAAAATGTTCTAGTGAAGAAGATGGGCCATTTTCTCTTTTTGTGAGCTACGGCCGGTGATCAACTGTAGTAGCTAATAACTTTTTCACTAGAATATTTTTTTTAACTCCATTAAAGACCTTACATCATCCTAAAATACTACAACTATAGCTTACTCACACACAGCTGCTCCACTGAACCACCATTCATTTCACCACCGTGGAACCGATGCACCACCATTGAAGCTCTTTTGGGTCTTGAATTTCGAATATGGAATTTTTGATTTGTTGGAAATTTGAAGGTGTTGTTTAAGTTGTGAAGCTTCAAATTAATTAAAAAATTGACTCCAACCAGTTATTGGTGTGTAAAATCCGACTTAAAAATCAAATTGTTAAAGAATATATTTGAAAATGTTCTTTTGACTTTTTATTTTAAAAAGAACTCAAAGTGGTGCGATTGATCGGAAAACAAAAATGAAGATATCCACCTAGCTTTATTGGTGTCGAAGTATCGGCCAGTACCGATTCGATTAAATATTTGGTATTTTGTTGTGATTTCTTTTCAGCTATGAATTCTCTAGCTCTGGTGGGTCCACTATATTTGGTTTCTTTCTTTTTTTCTCAAAGAAGAAGAATAATAATGAAGTTTGTAGAACGAGGTGACATTGTGTCGGGTTATGGGTGGGCAGAGGTTAAATGAAGCGAGTAAAAAAAAGAGACGAGTCCTTTTGTTCATGAGTTGCCACGTGTTCTTCCGTTAAAATTAAAGGTAATTTTGATTCAAAGTATAACAAGTAGGGGCTAAGATGACCAAATAGTATAATGAATGGTATTTTTAAACTTTTTTTGATAGTACATAAATATATTTGGCTATTTTTCATTAATTAAACCTTGATCCATGCCATCTTGGGTCGGGTGATGCGTACAAAATTAGGGGTGGTTTTTAATTTGATTAGGTATAAAAATTATGGATGAGTCTTGTTGTTCCTGAGCTACCATGTGTCATTCCGTTAAAATTAAGGGTAACTAATTTTGACTCAAAGTATAACGGACGATATTTTCAAACCATTTTCGATGGTACACGAATATATTTGGTCATTTTTTGTTTTACTAATGACAGGAAGAAACAGGAAGGACCACCCCCCCCCCC
>AWOL01S0032275.1:83294-98380 GCA_000715115.1 Nicotiana otophora
CACACACACACACACACACACACTCTTTATTACCTCTTCCTCTAGGACCGCGCCTATATCTTTACCTAAATAACCGATCAGATTTATTATTTACTTTTCCTAACCGTAATACAGAGATTATACATAATTATACACATATTATATATAAATTTTATGTGTGTATATGTGTGTGTATATATATATATATATATATATATATATATATTATACACACATACATACATAATGGATATGTTAGACAAATTTTAGTTTATGTGATTGCGTAGATGGCTATTTTTTGTTAATTCTTCTACTTATATATCATGGATGTTGTCATAACTTTCAATAAGGGGGCTGTAAAGTGGGTAGTCAGCCCAGGTCCACTCTGAAAGCAAGAGGTCCACCCTAGTTGGGCCAAAGCCCATCAGGCTAATAAGCACTTCTAATTTCCCAAAAACTTAATCAAACAGGCTTGAATACGGGTAATGTACTGAATTTTGATGTGTGATATTTTAGTAGGAATTTTTACATTCCTATACACTATTTCAAACTTTATTACTCTTCCTACTCAAGTTTTAATCTAATTACATAATATATACAAAATTACCAATTATG
Organism: Nicotiana otophora; assembly: GCA_000715115.1. Lineage (NCBI taxonomy): Eukaryota > Viridiplantae > Streptophyta > Magnoliopsida > Solanales > Solanaceae > Nicotiana > Nicotiana otophora. The sequence continues at coordinate 83,889 of AWOL01S0032275.1, forward strand.
TACATTTTTAGGCATTTAATGATAATAATTAAATCCAAAAATCACTCGAACGTCTATATCTCACCCCCCCCCCCCCCCCCCACATTTCTCTCTCCACACCCCCACGTATCTTCAGTATCTCCCTACTCTTCTTCAAAAATCCCTCTCCATTTTTCACTCTTCTTCAAAAATCCTTCTCCATTTTTATATATTCAATATCTAAATACTCTACCACACACCACCATTAAACGCTTGTTGCTTGCTTAACTTTCAATGAAAAAGAAAATACTTTCGAAGATCAGCCCTAATTCCGTAAGAGAGCAGCAATTCCACCATTGACAGAAGCTTTGAATTCGAATTTGGGTTTTCAAAAACCATTATTTGTTTGGAATGGATGTTGTTGCAAACAATTGAGAATATTATTTGGAGTTTATATCTCAATTTTAAGGGTGTTTTGGTGAAGATTAAACTTGATTTTGGCTGAATTTCTGATTGAAACTCGAAAAAGAAGAAAAGAAAAAATATAGACATTTTTCGTGATAAGGTTTTAAATAGTGTAGTTTGAAACCCACTTTCCCTTCAAAATTAAGTTGATAGAGCAGCTTGAAGCCCACTTTCCCTTCAAAAGAATTGGATCAAACTTCATAGTAGCTCTCCCATAGAAACATAACAAAAGTAAGAGCAAATGCCAAGATAACATTGAATTTGAACAACAGGAAATATGCTCCCTCTCTGTCTTCTTATTGGTGGGGAAGAAAAAGAAGAAACTAATAGGAAAAAACAACAGGAAATTAAACAAGATGAAAGTGGAAAGAGAAGAGAAGAGAAGAGAAGAGAAAAAAAGAAAATTAAGCATTTCTATTGCATGTTTGGTTAGATTGGAAGAAAACATATACTGTTTTAAAATAGGTTAAAATTTTGAAAAATTGTTATGTATATTTTCAGAAGTTAAACATTCAGATAAAAAACTTATAGTAGAGAAGAAATGGCTGTCGTACTCCTTGGTCTCTCATCTTGTCCTTTGTCAGTCGGTTCTTTGCAAGACTAATAGGCCAAGTTTTTTCAAGGTAAAAAGTATTTTTTCTTTTAAAAAATATATACTATTATTTTTAAAGTTGAAATATTTGGACAAAATTTTAGAAGAAAAATATATTTTTGAGTAGAAGCAGAAATAGTTTTAGAGAAGCACAAAAAAGTAGCTTCTCTTCAAAAGCACTTTTTTGAAAAATACTTTTAAGAAAAATACACTTAGAGTCGTGGGCCAAACTGCCAAAAACTACTTATTTTAAAAAGTGTTTTTGTTTAAAAATGCTTTTTGGAAACAAACTTTTCCAAAATAACAGTTTGTGAGCAGTGCTTTTTGCAAGCTCGTTATGTTTGGACAATCTTTAAAAAAAATACTTTTAAGTATCAAATTAAAAAAGGGATGGTAAAGGTTCAATTTGCAATTAGTATTATTTAGAAAAAAAAAATGTAAACATTTGTTATAAAAGAATTCAATTAAACTATAAAACGAAAAATAAATGTAAATTAAAAATTTCAATCAATATAAAATATAGTTATTCCAAAGCCATAACATTGACTGTTTGGTATGAATTATTGTTTACATGATAATTTAAATATGTCAAAATACATCATTCAATATAATTTAAAGTCTACTCTTAGGAATAGGAGAAAGCAAATAAAAATATGATTAAAATAAAAAAAGTGAAGGAATGTATAGTAGAAATAAAAAAAAAACAGGTTAAATTAATGAGGTATAATTTGGAAAATATAAATTTATTGTAAAATTAATTTTGTCTTGAATAAATTAATTTTCTGCTTCTGCTTTTTGGAAGAAGCTAGAATTTGTAGCTTCTCCCTAAAATCAAAAAAACTACTTCTGGTGATACTCTAAAGTACATTTTTATTTTGGCCAAACACCTTAAATTTGAGGGAAAAAAATACTTTTTTGACCAAAAAAAAAAATTACTTTTGGCTTTCTAGAAGTTTGGCCAAACATGCTCTTAGAATCAATTTTTAAAAGTTTGACTAAACATTAATTGCTACTTTGAGGTGATTTTTAAATTAATTAATTCAACACAAACTACTCAATACCAAAAGTACTTTTGAGAAAAAGTATTTCTCAAAATAAGTTGATTTAAGCAGTTTGACTAAACGAGCTATAATTCTATAAATGATGAAGTGAAGCTATTTATAACTAATTAAAACGAGATCTTTTGGAATATATATCATCCAGAATTGAGCTTATTCTGAGGCGTGATGATAACGGAATTAAACTTAAATAAATAAGTAAGAATTCACATAGTCGATTTTAATTTGTTTGAAATTGAAATACAATTATTATTGTAGGTGTTTCAACTGCTAATTCGGCAAGAAAATACGACGACTATAATGCCTATTGCCCTGTTAGGTAGCTCTTACTTCCTAAAAAATATTTTTTCAGTAAAACTAGAATAGAAAAGGAGAAAAAAATCCAATTCCAATTCCAATGTGGTGGTTTGTTATATTCTTCTATATATTATTTATAGCCATCTCTTCTAGAAAAAACTGGCTATTAGTCAAGTTACGGAGTCAACTACAACTAGTGCTTCTTTGGAGTCCAACTCCAGGCGATAACTTTATCGTACAATCTGATCAAATTACTGATTAGGTGAATATTTAGGAATTCATTATTATCCCCCTTGATTTTTATTTTTTTTAAATCTTTTGACATAATGATAGAGAAAAGAATTCCAAAACTATGAGATTATGGAATTTGAACTCGTAATACTGTGATTATGGAATTTTTCCCGACATCTAATGTTAGCTCTCTTTTTTTCTTTTTCTTTTTTTGGGGTCAAAGTTGCTTGCTTGAACGTTGTATATTCCAAAAATAATTTCAAATTGTCTTCTTTTATATCTAAACAGTTTGTTGATGTGAAGCAATTTTTCTTCTAAAAGAACAAACCAAAGCATTTCCAAAAACAAATAATTGAAAGGCTAATTAAATTGTGGATAATTAACATCTAAACAAAACAAAATAGTTTTATTTACTTCCATGATGATCCACAATAATACATTCCAGTAGCACTTTAATTCTCTTTTTTCACTAAATTATAAATTTTCTCCAGAAAATATTTTTCAAATACGAAGCCACCAGCCTGGAACCTTCGATAGCCTCTTGTTGTTTTCAGTCGTGCAGTGAGGCTTTTGTGCAGATTTGTTTGACTGGATTTTATGAAAGTTTGAATGCTATAGTGCTAGTCAAACCATGTCAATGTCACGACTCTTTGTTAGAGCTACTTTGTTTTCACTCCACTCTTTTTAGATATAAGGTCCATTTAGTCGTAATCGAAATAATGAGGTGTCATGCGTAAACTAACAAAATAAATCTTGAATGACGATAAATTAGATTAAAAAAAAATAGAAATATACTAAAAGAGATATTTAACGTGATTTGGTCTATGCCAACTGTATAAAAGAGAGTACAAAATATCGAGAGAACAATCTTACAAAGAGGCACACACAAGTGGCAAACTAACATTTGTCCCAAAAATCTCCCTCTAAACAAGACTATCAAACGCCTTATGGCTATATTGTGGATGACACTAAATGATAATGAAAGATCCTCAATATATAGAAGTCCAAAACTTTTTTCTAAGAAAAATGACTAGCCAAATATGGAAGAATTATATTTTTTTTTATGTAAAATGCAAAAATCAATTATGGTAAATATGTTGTCCTTCCTTCAAGGAATAGGAAAACTAACTATGGTAAGAAAATCAGGACAAATACCTAACGACTCTCCCCTTGGCCTGAAATTTCTAACAAAATAAAATTGATCCACCTTCTTCACATAATCTTCAGCAAGTCGCATTTTCAAATCTCCACCATAAAGTTTATCTCAACGTGAGTAGCAGTCCGGTTAAATTTCTCAGGAAAAAATCATAGTTACCATCAAATAGGTTGCAATGAGAACTAAACCCGCCTAGATAAACTTGTCTTGAACTTCGCTTTAATACCACTTATTAGGATCAAAATAATTATGTGTCATGCAAAAGCTAACAAAGCAAACCTAGAACGACGATAAATCAAAAAATAAAAAAAATATACTAAAAGAGACACAAATATTTAACGTGGTTCGGTAAATTAATCTACGTCCACAGGCGGATATGAACAATCCACTATATAAAAGAGAATATAAAATATCAAGAGAATAACCTCACAAAGAGACACACACGAGTGGCAGGCTAACACCGTCACACCTCATTTTTACGGGGAAAGAAGTTTTTCAATTTAAGTGACATTATTGAAATGAGATTATTTATTTAATTATAGAGTCGTCACTCGAAATTATTTAATTAACGATGTTTCGAATCACCAATTATTTTTGAATCCCAAATCAAGGAAAGTTTGACTCCGTATTAGTCTGCGAAACACAGAAGAGCTAGGTAAGGAATTTTGTCAGCCCGGGAGAAGGTGTAAGGTACTTTCGGATTCCGTGGTTTTAGCACGGTCGCCTTACAATTACACCTGACTTAATTATCCGATTATTATATGGTTTAGACCTTTTGTGCATTTTACCTTTTACCGCTTTTGAACAAATATTTTGGCCATTTCAAGTATTTATGGAATTTACTTTAACAAGTTACGATGTCGTACACTTATCTTTTTGTACACATCGCAAATAGCGCCGCGTGTAACGCACCCGCAATTCACAACATGTTTATTTTTATTGTTACTTTGAAGTTGGGGTCAAGTCGCACAAGCGTGCACTCAAGTTTGGAGTTACGTGTTATGTCACGGAAACCGTACCCACAACCACGATAATTTTTATTAAACGCGCCTGAAGCAAACTAGGAATATTCATAAATTGCTTATTTTTAGCTGTTTGAGATCATGTGTTGAGGTCTATCTATAGCTATGAAGTCATTTGGGGATAAAATACACAAATCAAAGTAAATTTGAAAGCCAACTTGCGTGAGCTGCCAGAATATTAGAGACTTAAGAGTCTTTTTTCAATTGAGTTAAATTAATGAGGTAAGATAATCGGATATAGGCACTCGAATCATTATCAAACATTGTTAACAAATTATGCTATGTAACCAATGGCGAATTAATTGGTGGATCTTTTTCAGTTAATTATTTCAGTAAGAATTCATCATAAGATAGCACTACTATAGGTTAAGACCATTCGACCTCCACCAGGTCTTAAAAGTGTTCGTAGGTGGGCTTACAGCAAAAGCCCAATATGTCATAGCCTTTTGAAACAATCAGCCTTCTCCAAATGCCTCATATGAGGGTGAGCTCAAGTGATTAACCATAGGTTTGGGTGGTTTCAGCGGTGTTGCTTCTGGAGGACAGTCCTACCACAGCAGAGGTCGCCCTTATAGGCCCGCTCAGATGCCTCGTCCATTTTATCGTGGTGCATCAGCTATCCATGTTTCATACAATGCCCGTCTGGGTCAGTTATCTCTCAGTGCCCTCCTAGATTAGAGTTCATCCTGTGCTCCATCTGTGCCAGGTTCCAACCTAAGTTAAATCCAGCTCTAAAGCTTCCAAATGGATCTGGGCCTCCATAACGAGCCCATCAGTAGACATGAATAGGGGTGGACAACAAACTTACAATTACCGTTCAAAATAAAATGAAAAACTACAATACAAATAGTCACAAATAACTTGCGTAATTTTTTGCTAATTGCAACAACTGATAGAACAAATTATTACAATCCTATTTCAAATGAGTTTTACACAAATCAGTGTTAACAGAAATAACCCTCAAACTTCAAACTAAGAACTAAAACTCAGCTATTACAATCAGTGGCCCTTTTTACATCTGTGAAGCCCCGAATCAAATCATGCACTGGTCATAATTCCAAATCTCAATACCAATGTTCTAAACCTTAGTTACAAATCTGTCAGTAATCAGCCAAACTCCCTATACAACGTCAATTTCTAGTTAACAAAATTCCAGTCATGAATCGAATCATATGAGTCAGAGAAACAGATTTCATGGTTATTCACATTTTTCATATTAATCAAATCAAAGAAATCTAGTTTCAACTCAAATTTACAGTCACGAGCAAAGCATTTGATAACATGTAAATGAACAAATTTCTGCAAATTATGTAGCATAAGGATGTCCAATCAACAATTACATTTGAGATTTGAGATAAATACCTCAAAAACTATGAAAACACACTTAAAAGAGCCAAATAAAGGCTGAATCAGACATATTTGAGCTAGAAGAAGCAAAGATTAGCAGGTTCAACAGTAAAGCAGCAACAGACAGCTTCATTTCCAGATGAAAATCAGTTTTTGAAGTCTAGGCGAGCAATATAGAATACTTACTTCAGTCAACAATAGCAACTAATTGTTTTTGAGTATGAAACTAAGCCTAAACCTTTTCTTGTATGTTTTTCCTCTCAGTTTTTAAAAGCTAGAAAAATCAAATCTCAGAAAAGGAACTTTCAATCTAAAAATATGTTCTCAGCTCCTTTTCGTGTGTGAAGGGTGAGTTACTATTTTATAGACTACTCTAGGGCTGCATTCGCATTTTTCTTTTCTTTTAAATAACTTGTTTTCTGTTTTTTAACTCACCCAGTCCTTAATAACTGACCATCTGCTCAGTCTTTTCTTGCTAAACAGTCCCCTTTTCCCTTTCGAGGAAGCTTCCTAGCAGTTATTAAAAGATTCCCTAGATTGAATTCCCCAATTACATCTTAAACCCCTGTAATTACCAATTTCTTTCAGCATTAGGCCTGGGCCAGATGCCAATAAGCCCAGGATCGATCACTAGACCTGTTGCCCTTCTCAAACTCAAACTTTAATCTAATGGGTCCGTCTGTCAAGTAAAAACATGCCCAAATATGAGTCCAACCCACGACTAAACAAACCAAGAGCTCATGCTCAGATTGAAGATTAGGTAAATAATTTTTTGAATTCAGAACAGATTCTTAACTAATTATCAAGCGATTACAACTAATTAATCCCAATTACGAACCAAAACATGCTTTAGACATAATTTCAAAAACTAGAACACACTTACAGAAAAGGGAAGAAAATTTTACCAATTGACGTCAAAGAGTTCCGGCGAATGAGATGAGCTCTAATGGCAATCAATTAAACTCCGGCGAGCAAAGACTTTGGCAAGTAATGAAAATTGTAACATAAGCATTGGCCGATATTTCTTCAAACGGCTAGTGCTTCATGTCACAATTCTCATACACGCTAAAAAGAGGAAGAGACAGATTCAAGGCGATTCTGGCCGGTCAACGGCCATTTGACCGGAATCCAGACGCCGTGAAATAAGTCAGAACCAACATCAATCAACTGCTCTCATCAAAACCAGTCGATTGATGTAGGTGTCACCACCAAAAGGGGCCAGATTAGGAAGAAATCAGAAAGGGGATGAAAAGGTTGAATTTTTATTTTTCTGGTTCACTAATCGTGAAGTTTGGATGGGTTTTGGGGAAATAGATGATGGATTAAGGATGATGAGTATGTGAGGAGTATTTGGTAAGATTTTGGGAGCATTCGGCGCTGATTCGCCGCCGGGAGGCGAATTCCGGTAGGCCGAGGACGGCGGATTAAGGTGGGCTGCTGGACAGAATACGGGAATTAGGGGCGGCTAGGTTTTGAGTATATTGGGGTGAGCGTAATTGTTTTGATGAGATGAGGGAGATGGGTCGTTTAAGTTAGTGGAGAAAGACGAACGGCGTAGTTTTGCCACTATACCACGTCGTGTTGTTGCTCCGGCCTTAAGGGCACTTGGACCGGGTAGAAAGTGGACTGGGGCGGGTAATGTAAGCATTGGGCTGCTGAAAATTGGCCCAAATTGCTGAAGACTTGGCTACCCTCTTTTCTTCCTTGATTAATTAGCCACTTAAACTAAAACTCTTTTTTTAGTACTAAATTGCAAAACTAACCTATTCACCTATCTTACTCTAACAATGATTTAATTAACTTACCGGAGTTGTGGTTTAAGAAAAGAAAAAAAAACTAATCAATTTAACCTAGAAATGCTAATGTATTTTGTGATTTTGTGCTTGAGAGATACAATTATCATGCAACTAAATGCTAAAAACGAAATTAGCTCTATAATGTAAAAAGATGAAAGATAAAAATATTTTTGACTTTTCATGATTTTAAATGCTTTCTAATTATTCTAAAAATGTAAATAAATGCCAAACAAATAAAAATAAAAATAGAGTAAAATTCCTAAAATTCCATAAAGCAATTAAAAATTATTTTGGACTATTTTAGGAGTATTTTAAACATAGGACAAAAATTACGTGCTGACAAACACTTGTCCCAAAAATTCTTCCCATAAGCAAAACTCTTAAACGCCTCATGGCATTATTGTGGATGCCACTAAATGAGAAGGAAGGATTTTCAATTTATAGAAATCCAAAACCTTTTCTCTAAGAAAAAGGAATAGCCAAATATGAAAGAATTATATTTTTCTTTTCGTAAAAGTTAAAAAAAATAATTGTGGTAAATATGTTGTCCTTCATTCAAGGAATAGAAAACACAAATATAGTAAAAAAAACCAGGACAAACACAAAATAATTAGCCCAATACCATGGTATTATTAGAGCCAATGTTTGGCGGGACTATGGAGATGACGTAGTGTGGCGTAGGAGCCCGACTTAGTATCTTTGCCCGTCTACAAGGTTTACGATGACCTTTAACCATAGCTTTGAAGACGCATATACAACCTTTGGGCTTCGGTGACCGTAAATACTCAAGACCATGTGGGTAGCACATAATCTCAACAAATTGTTGAGATTAAGGCCAATCATAGAATGAATATTTTACCCAACAATGAATCTAGTGTTCGGTTCGACATAAATATTGAGCGAAAAGTATTTTTAAGTGTTGAATTGATTTTTTAAATAAGCGTTTATGTATTTGGATAGAATTATTAAAACTGATAATAAGCTATTGATTTATTTGGTAAAAAGTGATGATAAGTTGTTTATTTATTAAATGACTAAAATACACTTAAAACTTTACAAAAGATTATAAATTTAAATTTTTCTTTGTAAAGAAAAAGTTGAATAATGAATAAGACACAACAACAAGAGGTCCTGAATCAAATTGAGCAAGCAAGTCTAAATTCTATTCGGCTTACGACTTCATTCGCAGAGTAAGGAGAAAGAAGATACAACGTCGGGGAATAGCTCGGAGGTATAGAATGAAGAGAGAATTAGAAAATTTATTTTGAAAAAAGTATTTTGTGAATTAAAAAATATTATAAATAATAAACAAGTAAAAATATTGATCAAACTAAAAGTGCTTATAAGCTAAAAGTCATAAGTTGAATGTGATCGACTCATGACTTATGATCGATTTTAATTTATAAGTACTTTTGGTATTTGCCAAATATATAAAAAGTCAAAAAGTGTTTATAAGAAGTCAAACATACTCTTATTGTTGTGAAATTTATGATTTTTTTTATAAGATTTATAATCTAAATATAGCATGAGATGTTATTGCATTGACCCTTCTAACTTATGTGTGCGTTCCATGACTTCCATCTACTCTGCCAACAGCCACCTTTCTTTTTATCTCCTTGTATTTTAGTGAATCTTTGAATTTTTAACTTTCAATGGCGGCCAAACATAGCTTCTTCCACTTACCAACTTCTGTCAACGTTTTACCAAAAATTAAGACTTTTAGAGACCTGACAAATGCAAAAGGTGAGAAAAATCCCAATGATTAAATAGGATACAACTATTTTATCACACGTGTTTTATATATCAAACATGCGTAGGAGGAAGTTTCCTTTTACTGTTCTTCTTGATTTGCTGAAAAATTGTCTCTTTTGATATTTGGAGTGGCTACAAAATCAGAAGTTTGCACTACCCCATTACAAGTCCATGTGCCTTTCTTTTTGTACCTTTGAAGTTTCTTTCTTGCTGAGCTCTGAAAATCTTACAAATTTACAAGCTTAACTTGGAGTTTCCTTTTTGGTTTAAGATTTTGTGGGGTTGTGGATTTTAGTCTCTGAGTTGGAAGTTTTCCATAAAAGTGATGTTATCAAGTGTTTTAAGCTAGAAATGGGAGAAAATATCTGATCTTTTTGCGTAGCTTAGTGCTTCAAAAAATTGACCTGGTAAAAAAGAAAAGTGAAAATCTTCAAGATTTACTGCAATTTGAAAGTGGAAAGAAGTTAGTACTGTCTTTAAAGAGAAGTGGCATTTCTGAAATTAGCTTCTTAGGTGCAAGAATGGAAAAACAACAGAGTTTTCAAAATGGGGTGATGGAAAATCAGAAAAGTATTAGGATAGTAATGGAGAGGCAAGTTAGTTTTGATGTTGAGAAGAAAAGGGATAAAGAATCACCGGGAAAACGAGGGGATTCGCCTCTTCATCTTGCAGCTAGAGTAGGGAATTTAGGAAAAGTGAAACAACTTATTGAGAAATTTGATGGAAAAGGCATCAAAAGTTTGCTATCTTTGCAAAACCAACAGGGTGAGACTGCATTATATGTTGCTGCTGAAAATGGCCACACTTTAGTTGTTGCTGAGATGTTGAAATATTTGGACCTTCAAATTGCTTCTTTTGTTGCAAATAATGGCTATGATGCATTCCAAGTTGCAGCAAAGCAAGGTCATCTTGGTAAGTCTTCTAACACAAAATAACCCCCCCAACAACCCCCTCCCAAAGTAAGATATATATATATATATATATATACAACAACAACAATAAACACATTATAATTCCAAAAGTGGGGTGTGAGGAGGGTAGTGAGTACGTAGACCTTACCCCAATAGACCCTCGGCACGAAAGACATATAAAGTATGATAAGAATTTTGAAAAAAATGAAGATCATGTTTCAATTAATTGTATGAAGTTCTGTTCATATTGTCTTTAACATTTGGTGTTGATGCAATTAACTTTCAGATAAAAAGTGTGTATACTTCATGGGGTTAGTGCTTTGCTAGTATATTATGCACTTGACCTTGACACTTAGCGTGCCACTTCCATCCCGGATTTTAGCTTCTGAACCCTCGAATTAGATGGTACTTGGATGTCTTATAGGTTTTGTTTTTTGTTAATCTTTTTGAAGCTCTCTAATCCATGACTAATGAACCTAGATAATTCCTACTTTTTTCTCCTCCCATGGGTATAAGCTCTAAATATCACATTATAAAATTGTTAGAGGAGTTGTGAAACTATATTGTTCAAGACCAAGATAATGATACATCTTTAACAAAATGATGGGAAAAGACATTTTTCTGCGTCAAGAATGGACTTGCACTGCCAATTGCCATCAATTGATACAATTGCTCAATAGTCCTTACTCCAAAGTATTACGGCTTAGGTGTTTGTGAGCACAAGTAAAAAAGAAAAATTGAGTGGGTAATTGCTTGAAGTTTGTTCTGTTAACACTTGTTCGTTACGTTCTTTTCTTACCTCCACTCTTTGAAACTCTTTTTTTTTTGGATATGACATTGCAGAGATACTGAAGGAACTATTGCATTCATTTCCAAACCTGATTATGGCGACAGATTCATCCAATTCTACAGCCCTACATACAGCAGCTGCTCAGGGACACACTGATGTGGTAAATCTGCTTCTGGAGATTGATTTGAACCTTGCTAAGATAGCTCGGAACAATGGGAAGACTGTGCTGCATACAGCAGCAAGAATGGGCCGTTTGGAAATAGTTAAATCTCTTCTGAGAAGAGATCCTGAGATTGGCCTTAGAACAGATAGTAAAGGCCAAAGTGCCCTGCACATGGCTGTAAAGGGACAAAATGTTGACATTGTGCGCGAATTAATCAAACCGAATCCTGCTGTATTGGCTTTGGAAGATAACAAAGGAAACAGAGCTCTTCACATTGCAACAAAAAAGGGACGGGCACAGGTTTGTCTCTGTCTGTCTGTATGTTTCCTTTTAAAACAGTATTCCAGAATTCATGTGTTTTGCGGTGAATGAATATTGTGTTTACATCTTGAAGAAAATGCAGCTAAATTCAGTCAAATTGTTTGTTAATACAGATTGAAATTAGAACCTTTGTTTTCGAACAAGTGGAGGGGCCTCCACTTATATGTGAATTTGATACTTCTCATGTTTAAAGGGCAGCCCGGTGCATTAGCTCCCACTATGCGCGGGGTCCGGGGAAGGGTCAGACCACAAAGGTCTATTGTATGCAGCCTTACCCTGCATTTCTGCAAGAGTTTGTTTTCCACGGCTCGAACCCGTGACCTCTTTAAGCAACAAAAATATTAGGTTCTTTGGTTGATTAAATGCTCCATTTAGGAAAACTAGTGTCCTGCTCCTGCTCTTCTGTTTTCAGCGTTCGTGTTGAAACTTTCCTATGTTGCATTTGCAGATGGTACAGTGTCTGATATCAGGTGAATGCATCGATCTGAATGCCACTAATAAAGCTGGAGAAACAGCTCTTGATATTGCTGAAAAGTTTGGAATGCCGGAGCTTGTTTCCATTTTGAAGGTGGTGGGAGCTACCCATTCCAAAGATCACGGAAAGCCCCCAAGCAATGCTAAGCAACTCAAGCAGACTGTCAGTGATATAAGACATGATGTGCAGTCCCAACTCCAACAGAGTCGACAGACAGGCTTCAAAGTACGGAAAATTGCAAAGAAGGTGAAGAAGCTGCACATTAGTGGCCTCAACAATGCCATCAACAATGCTACAGTGGTTGCTGTCCTTATTGCTACTGTCGCTTTTGCTGCCATCTTCACTGTGCCTGGTCAGTATGTTGAACAGAAAACAGATGGCTTTTCGCTTGGTGAAGCGCATGTAGCTGAAAAAGCGGCTTTCATAATCTTCTTCTTGTTTGACAGTATGGCCTTGTTTATTTCCATTGCTGTTGTTGTTGTTCAGACCTCTCTTGTTGTGATTGAACCGAGAGCAAAGAAGCTACTCGTGTTTTGGATAAACAGGCTCATGTGGGCAGCTTGTCTCTTCATCTCAGTTTCCTTTATTTCGCTTTCTTATGTGGTGGTTGGATCCAAGGAAAGATGGCTTGCTATATATGCAACTGCGATTGGTAGCATCATAATGCTCACTACTATTGGCTCTATGTGCTACTGTGTGGTTCGACATAGGCTAGAAGAGTCAAAGATGAGAAGCATAAGAAGTACTGGGACTCATTCACATTCGTACGCAATGTCTGTGGTATCAGATACAGAGCTTTACGCTGAAAACTACAAGAGGATGTATGCAGTATAGGAACAAATAAAGTCAGCCAACATTTTGCCTATGATTTCAAACCTGAAGCTCTGTGGACAAAAAGTACACGTCTATACCATGAAATCTGATAAACGTCTGTGCATGGCACCAGATTCCAAATGGTCAAGCATACGAAAGATTTATGCTAGTTAGGAACAATTAAGGGAATGTTTCAAATAGAGTATAGTGCAGTAATACGGCAATTCTCTGATTTGGTGTTCTTGCAACTGCTGGAGTGTTGCAACCTGAGGCAAGTCTTGCTCAGAAGTTCAAGATAAAGGCTCTAACAAATCTTTTGGTTTTGTTTCCATAACATTTAGCAGTTCAAGGGCAGTTTCCTGACTATATGGCTACAACAAGTAGCAAACCAGAGAGCGACTTGGTAACAAGAAGGTTCAGATGCCTGGTATTGATCTGTACACAACCAATTTCTTAATGAAAGTGTACAAACAGAAAAGCTATTTTTTTTTTAATATATAATTCATTGTATTTCTTCTCTCTTCATAAAATACATGTTTTTCAGCTTTCTAGCCACTACTCTTCGAGGTGATGAGGTGGAAACTTTCTTACTCCATCTTGAGAGTAGCAACAATGCTTGGTCAAATACTAACTCCTCACTCAGAGATGCTTCTGATCTATAGAACAAGAAGAGAAGGGAAAAAACTTTACCTATAACTGGTGTTTACACCAAACCATACTAATTTTGCCATAGTTAAGTCATAAACAATGTGTAACTATGGTTTAGTCATAAGAGTGTACGTAAGACATGCATCATATATTCATTAGATAGTGTCACCACCAAGTGTAGGTAAGTTAGATAGTGTCAACACCAAGTGTAGGTAAGTTTTTACCAGACACCCAAAGTAACGGTCCCCACGACACACATAGTAATGAGATCTTTTGATCACTCATTTTTGGAAAACCCTTTTTGGTAGGGGCCTTTCGTTTTCCACGTGAATTTTCTTCCCCTTCTGGTGTTAATGCCTCTGAAGCACCAAAACCACAAGATCATAACGTTATCGTAGTTTACTTTTGTGGCATGCATATGTGCTGGCAAGCAGAGATTTCTAAAGACAGGTTTCTCCCTTAATGTATCAAACATAAGTACAGGACTGGAAACAACTTTAACTAAATATGAACTGCAGAATTAAGAGCTAGCTAGAATTATGCACATCAAGAACAAAAATGTATTTCTGATGATGCACAACCAGATTCAGATGACAGAACTGCAAAATTGATCATAAAATTCTCAGTTAGAAATTAGCATATCAGTACAGAAATTTAAGATTGATTCTACAAAAAAAAAAAAAAAAAAAAAAAGGTG
>AWOL01S0032275.1:134239-152000 GCA_000715115.1 Nicotiana otophora
CAAAATCCGATTCTGAAAATTGAAATACCTCTGTTATGTCATTTATGACTTGTGTGCAAAATTTGAGGTCAATCGGACGTGATTTAATAGGTTCCAGAGTAATTTGTATAAATTAGAAATTTCAAAGTTCATTAGGTTTTAATTGGGGTGTAATTCATGGTTTTAGCGTTGTTTGAGATGATTTGAGGATTCGACTAAGTTCGTATGATGTTTTAGGACTTGTTGGTATATTTGATTGAGGTCCCAAGAGGCTCGGGTGAGTTTTGAATGGTTAACGGATAAAAATTTTGGACTTGAGCAACTGCTGGAATTTTCTGATATATGATGTTGTTTTCCCTCTACGCGATCGCGTGAATGCGTCTGCGATCGCGTGGGCTTAGTTGGTTAGTGGGGGTTTTGTTTTATGCGATCGCGTGGGGATATCTGCGATCACGTAGGGATAATTTGAGGCAGTGACATTTTGTGTTTCACGATCGCGTTAAGAGGGACGCGATCGCGTCGCGTAGCTATGTGAGTTTGTTATTTGCGAATGCGTGAAGAAAGTCGCGTTCGCATAGAGAAAATTGGGGAGAAATGGAAATCACGCGTTTGTGCTTCGCGATCACGTGGTTTGGTTCGCGATCGCGTAGGTCTGTGATATTGACAGATTGGAGCTCGGGAAGAGGCGATTTTTGGGAGATTTTCAGAGGAAACAACGGGGTAAGTATTCTTTACTTAATATTGATTAAATTACCCGAATCCATTGTTGTTTTTATCATTTAATTGGTGAATTAGGTTGGAAAAGTTTGAAAACTCTCTTGGATAAATTTGAGGATTTGAGAGCCGAATTGTTATCGAAATTTAGTAATTTTGGTATGGTTAGACCCGTGGTGGAATGGCGGTTCATATTTTATAACTTTTGTCGAGTACCGAGGCGTGGGTCCCACGGGTGATGTTTGAGCTAAATTTTGGATATTTATAAAAAATTTGCATTTTCTTATGAAATTAATTCTAATAAATTTTATTGACTGAAACGAATTATTTGAGACTAGATTCGAGGTAGTCGGAGGCCGATTTGCGAGGCAAAGGCATAGCAGAGTAAAAAAATTCACGTTTTGAGGTAAGTAACAATTTTAAATTTGGTCCTAAGGGTATGAAACCCTGGAATGTTGTGTCATGTGATTATTTTGGAGGTGACGCACTTGCTAGGTGATGGGCGTGTGGGCGTGCACCGAGGTGATTGTGACTTGGTCCGTCCCGAGGAAACTGTATAGTTGAATAATTTATTGTTAGCTATATGCTCTCTATGTGTTAAAGAAATTTGACTGTAAATCATGTTAGAAATCATGCTTAGGCTATGTTATAGTATTATTGGGGATCACAGAGGTCGCGTACTTGTTGAGTTATTTTCTAATTATTGTCTTGTACTCAGTCATGATTTTTCTTGCGTATTATACCTCAGTCTTTCTGAATATTTGTTGATCCACTATATTATCTTTGTTTGGGCTGATCTTTGTGAGGTCTGAGAGCCCGAGAGACTAAATAGGTTGGGGATTGAGTAAGGCCGAGGGCCTGTCGGTGAGGTAAGGATATTATGGCACGCGAGTTGTCCGTGTAGGCGATTATAGCACGTGAGTTGTCCGTGCAAATTATGGCACTTGGGCTGTAGGAGCTCCTCCGGAGTCTGTACACCCCCAGTTAGCGCGGGTACCCATTGAGTGTGAGTATTGAGGGCTGAGAGCTGAGTGGTTGAGTTGTTGTGACGAGTAAAGTGATTATTGGCCTGAGAGGCTGTACTTGTTTTTCATTTGTTGTTGCACTTAGTTGCTCTTTGTCATTGTTGTGAAATTCTCTGAAAGATTTTATATCCGGATTACATGAACTGTATAAATTGATTTGACGTAAACTGCTGGATTTGAAAGCATGTCTATTCTCTGTTGGAATTTCTGAAAATGAACTATAAATGTGTAGCTCGTCACTACCTCCAATTCTTTATTTATTATTGTTACTTGCTAAGTTGGTTGTACTCATACTATATCCTGCACTTCGTGTGTAGATCCAGGTGCTTCTGGACATAGCAGGTGTTGATTTTCTCGTACAGTTGATTTTCCGGAGATTTAGAGATAGCTGCCGTGTTTTCGCAGACATTGTCTCTCCTTCCCTATCTCCTTGTTTATTGTATTTGGTCTTAGACTATTATTGACCGTTATCTTTTGACTTGTATCCATATTAGATGCTCATGTACTTAGTGACACTAGATTTTGGGGAGTGTTCGTATAAGTATCTGTGGGATTTTGTATCGTATTTAAATATTATATTTTCAAACTTAAGAGAAATTATGTTTTATTGAGATTATCGGCTTGCCCAGTATTGAGATAGGCGCCATCACGATATGTTGGGATTTTGGGTCGTGACAATCGTACATATCCTTAATCACTCTAACGTAGACAACACGTACACCTCTAACCTCCAAACATCTCCACAAAATCTCCTTCAGAACTTTATCGTACGTATTTTCTAAGTTGATGAACACCATATGGAAGTCCTTCTTTCTCTCCTTATAGTGCTCCATCAATCTCCTAACAAGGTGGATGGCTTTTGTAGTTACTTACTTAATCAATTTTCTCACAGAAAAAAATAAAATTTTCTCACTTTTTATATGATGCACTTTAGAGCTTGTTTGGATGGTTGTTATATGTCGTTTCATAATATATCGTATTGTACTATATTGTATTGTTTGGTGAATACAATGTTTGGATAAATTGTATCGTTTGTCATCATTTCATGATGTCACACACCAAAAATGCGAAGAAACATTACTAAAAAAAAAATAAGATACGAAGTAGAATTATTATATAAAAAAATAGGGTAAAGTAAAAAAAAAATGCGAGTATTTAATAATAAAGAAGGGTAAAATGAGAGAGAAAACCAAGGTAATAATGCTACCACACCAAATTCGTCGTTACATAAAGTGACACTTTTTGTCGTTACGTGACGACGGATTTAACGATACGATATAATAAAATTTAAGTAACAATCAAAATAAATATTATATTTAAAGTAACAATACCATGCAATACAATAGGTAACAACCATTAAACAAGTTATTAATTGTGTAGGAAAACTTTTAAATATTTGTATGATTATAAATAAATTATGAAATTTAAAAAAATTAATTTTAAAAATTTGTATGGCTATAGATAAAATTTAAAATTTAATTTTTTTTAGTTTTAATATTTGTGTAACTATAGATAAAATGTAAAATAAAAAACATTTAAATTTGAATATTTATGTGACTACAAATAAAATATGAAATTTAAAAACTTTTAATTTTGAATATTTGTATGACTATAGATAAAATGTGATATTTAAAACTTCTAAATATAAAATATATACTTATTTGTTTAACGTTGTGATAGTCGAAAATATTAAATTAATAATCTTATTTCTCAATGAATAATTTCTTCCTTGTTCCCTTGCTAGGAATCTTTGTAAAATTATATTCCAAAGTCCAAACTTTTCTTTTCTATTCCCCATTTAGTAATTTCTTCATATTGTCAAAATTGGCCCCCTTAATCTCAAACTCCATCATCCAACAAGGCCTCTACCATCTCCGAAGGAGATCAATTACGGATTTTCAAAGGAGGGGTTCTACATTTTGACCAAAGGGTTTTGCTTTAAATATGCAAAACCTCATAACTATAGCAGAATCATCAGTTTGAAAATAGAAAAATTCATTCTTTTTACAGCCCCTTTGGGATTTCTTTTTTTTTTGTGGGTGTTAAATTTGAAAAATGGGAAATATATTTGTCAAGAAACCCAAGATCACAGAAGTAGATAAAGCAATTCTGGCTTTGAAGACCCAACGGCGTAAACTTGCACAATATCAGCAACAGGTGTATACCCTTTTATTGTATATTACAATTGTTTATGGATTCATTGAGAAAGGTTCTGGCTTTCTTGTTTTTCTCTTTTCTGTTGTTCTGTTTTGTGTTTAAATGCACTTTTACTTTTGTTGTGCTAGTATTTAATAAAGTATTTAATTTAGACTGCCTAATTTTATCAACTCATTTGCTGGTAGAATCATGGTCAGTGAGATTCATATAGCCGAGCCGAACTTGTTTGAGAGCGAGACATAGTTGTTGGGTTCATCCTTTTGGAGGATATCCAAGGAGTAAGGCTCTTAGTTTTCTTCACAAATTCATACACACAGAGAGGGACATATGTACATACAATATTTCTGTTGTAAAGTGATGATCAGAAGTTGCAACCAGAGGCGGACCCAGGAATTTTACGCCACATTATTCTGCTCAACCAGTGCCCCCTAAAGGCTTTTACTGTTCAGGGTGCCAAGTGCTTTAAATTAACCATTTTCAAGGTATATACATATACATATACAGGATTTCTGCCGAAGCTTATGGGGTCCGGTGACCCCTCACTATAACACATAGGTCCGCCTCTTGCAAGTAGTATCTTTTTGGTTGTTATATCAGCGCGGCACAATTCGATATATGTGTTACTACTTACATCAGGAAGCATGCTTCTCTCACCTTGATCCCTTCACCTTCTTTTGTTTTCCAGAGATTAGAGAGGTCCTTTGGACTTGGTTTGAATTCTCGTTCTTCTCCTTTATTAAGAAATTAGAGTTCATCACTCTTTTTATTCAAGTTCATGAATTTTATATTTAGTGATATAAAAAGGCTGCTCAACCTGCTGTGTGTGACTCTGCAGTTTCCCCGAGGTACAAGACAACCTCCATCACAGATCCTTGAAAAGACATAATGCTAGAACAAACTGAACTGGGCTCTTTTTCCCCCCTTTTTACACCTGTAGATCATTGTTTTGCCCTTCAAAATCTGTAACAGCTAGTGTTTTCTCCCCGTAAATTAGGCACCATGTAAAGGCTTTTATGTCGGATTTTGTAGGAGGTAGATTAAGTTCTTGGAGTTCCAAGAAAGAGAGATAAGGTGGTCATCCATGAGAGCTTAAACGATCTCCATTTTTGTAGAATCTTTTTTCTTAGTAAAGTGCAATTGTTCCGAATCTTAAACTAAGAAAAAAAAGATTACCGATTCACATGTTGGTCTCATGCCAGTCGCAACTTTCTGTTATTGCTTTCAGCTGGATGCTGTCATTGAAGCTGAGAAACAAGCTGCGAGGGACTTGCTACGTGAAAAGAAGAAAGATAGAGCCCTTTTAGCATTAAAAAAGAAAAAAGTGCAGGAAGAATTATTAAAGCAAGTTGATGTTTGGCTCATAAATGTTGAGCAGCAAGTAAGCAATTCTTTTTAAATATAGTTCCATACTTGTCACCATACGTTGGTATTCTTTCTATTAAGCATATTCATTTGCTTTCTGCCAGTTTAAAAAAAAAAACATATTCATTTTCTTTCTGACTTGGGATACAAATTTGTTTAGTTGGCAGATATAGAACTAGCAAGCAAGCAGAAGGCTGTGTTTGAGAGTTTGAAAACCGGAAATAATGCCATTAAAGCAATTCAATGTGAGATCAACCTGGAGGATGTTCAGAAGTTAATGGATGATACAGCAGAGGCAAAAGCTTATCAAGATGTAAGCTCTTTCACAATATGGTTCTTTTCTTGTCTAAAAATAGAAAATTCCCCGCTTGAAAATTTCAGGGTCTACTTCCCTAAATGTTTATACATCCATCAGTTTAATACACTTCATTCTGATAGTTCAAATGTCAAATAATTGTCCGTCGGATGTCAAATCTGCATTTCTTTTCAAACTTTTGAAATGCTCATTTGAAATGATAGAATGGTATTTTGAGAAAATAATCTTACTTCCATATAACCTTTTAAAGGTTACTTGTCATAGATAATAGCCAATCGACTAATATTGCTCTGTGGTTTCTTTCATCTTCAATGGTGCTAATTATGGGGATACTTAGAGATATGTTTGGGCTATATAAAAATAAAGACTTTTAATGATCATAGCAGAATTTTTTCATCAACGTTGAATAAGGGAAGGGTCGTAGTGCATATGAATCAGATAATTTTCTCCTTCTAAGCAATATACGTGAGGAAGATTCCCTTAATTGATGTAAATCCTGCTCCTCTCTCTTATCTCCCTATTTCCACCATCTTTGCTTTTCCGATCAGTATTGTTGTCATCACATGCTCATAACTATGGACCTATTCTAAAACAGTAGAGGTATTTCGAATTGTTTGTTGACATGGACATAAGAGTTCAAAATTGAATCTCTTTTTAAAGAAGATCTGTTGTCTCTTTACCCCCAAGGATGTGAGCTAGTGGTCAATTGAGTGGGCATAGAACCATGAGGTCTCACTAGGTGATTTCTTCCCATTTGCCTAAGCCTTGGTGGGCAGAGTTACTCGGTGCTTGTGCTGGTAGGAGATAGCAGGTACCCGGCGGAACAGTCGAGGTGCACACAAGATCGCCTTGACACTAGCGTCATGAAAACAAAAATAAAGGGATCTTTTGTCTCATTGTAGCCTGCTCCATTCCCCTTAAATACTTTCATCACTAGGTTAGCCATGCATTTCACATGTTTTTGGCAGTTCACATGGCATCATCAAATAATACGTCTCAAATAAGAATCTACAATGCACTAGGACACCCTTTTTTTCTTCATCGGGGACTTGATTAAGGAGTAGACCTTTTTATTTTGAGGTTTTCTAGAGCTTCAAAAAGAAAATTCTTTTTTTTATTGCGTGTTCTCATTGTTTCTGGTGAGGTCCCAGGGAGTTGTTCTCAATTAGTCACTTGCACTTACTACCTAACCATGTTCATAACTTCTTTTTTGCTAACTAATTTTAAACTGTTTCCATGCAAAATTAGTAATTTTGATAGGTGAAAGCTCATCACTCATGCACCTTGGTCTTCTAGCTTGTGATTTTACTAGGTGCAACATATGAAGATTAGGGGGTTGATTATATGCTGGTGGACTTTTTCACTCCTACACTTCCGTTTTCATTTCTTTCTCCACCTATCTTCATGCTTTTTCTTCTCTTTTCTGAATTTACAATACTCAGTTTGATAGACAGAAATGTTCTACTATTTTGTATGTTCCTGCTGCTGCTTATTTTCTCATAGTGAATAACAAGTGCTATCTCGAAAGATATCAGCTTACTGTACAGCATTCTCCCTTTTTAACTTCCTTTGGTTTGGCTACTTGACTGCTATTCCCTTTTTGCAGGAAATCAATGCAATTCTTGGAGAGAAGCTATCTGCAGAAGATGAAGATGAAGTTTTAGCCGAATTTGAGAATCTGGAATCTCAGGTCAGTTTGCTTTTAGTGCAAGAATTTTGTGCTAAAGCTCTTTTTTATTATTTTTTCAACCAATTTCCTTATATAGGTAAATAAATTTATTAATACTGGGAACAACTCCCATATACAAGTAGTACAGCAAAAGTAGAGAACCTACAAAAAATGTATGATTCTCCATAGAAATGTCTTCTATTCAAATTGAAATCTCATGGTACACAGAAGGAAACTAGCAACAAGAGACTACTCCTCAAACGCATGAAACATTCTCTATCCCATTAAAAGCTCTTATTTCTTTCCCACATTAGCGCTAATGGGCAACATATACGCCCGTTTTGTCTTATCGACTCTATTTGGTTTGGTATGGTTTGTATATTTAACAAACTCATATAATTGGTTTGGTTTGGTTAGTATTTTTAACAAACCCATATAGTTGGTTTGGTTTCTGTTTAGATGAAAACCGAACCATGAATCCGCTACCTGATCACTTCACCTATCCTAAAACTCATCTTCTACATTATGAAGTCCAGGTACCAGTTTGTGTGATTGTAAGCATTCCACCTATCCTCTTGTTTTCCGCTCTCTTCAACCACTCCCTCTTATTCTCCTCTATTAGGTGGAACTCGAGCCTTCCTAACTTAGTCCTCCAACCAGCCTCCTCTGTGGATAATACATAAAATCCCACTATTGCATCTTTAACCTACTCCTCTCAAAAACCACATGTTCACTCCCACAAACTCTGAAAATTTTCTCTTCCTATTCGCTACTGCTGCCTTATTGAAGAATTTTGTATTAGAGTTCCCTTTTCCAACAACAACACTCTCAATTTGTTTCAAGCTTGTTTCTCCTCTTCGGCTTTGTTGGCATAGCTTGCTGTCTTTTCAAGTCCTTCCTCTCTCTCATTCCCCCTCCCCCAACTCCCTCCCTCTTTCACTCTCTCCACCTCACTAGCTCATTTGTGTAATACATTTATATTCACCTCTGCCCACCTCAAAACATCTCTATTCCACACACTGATAACCCCTTTTAGCATCTTCATCTTCTTAGCAAGCTGAAATGATTGTTTGTCCATTACCTCGTAGCTACTCTACTATCTTGTTACTTTGCCTTTGAAATTCATTGCCTTCAGTCGCAGGTTCTCGAATTTAAAAGGGGCTCTCATGCATCTACCTTTACTTCCGTCTAGCATGATAGGTGAGTGGTTTGAGCTGGGAATGGAATCTGAGCACATTCGGTGACAACTCCTCCCATGCTAAGAACTCCAAGAATCTGTCAAATTTTGATGTTGAGTCCTCCGCCTTGGCTCATGTGCATCTTGTCCCTTTATGGAAGATCAACAAGAAGATAATTATATAGAGATAAGTTCCGAAAGATCATCCATTGCACTAGTCATTGTCCTACACATCATTCTTTCCTTGGGGAACCTTATAGTATTGAAGTCCTCTCATAAAACCCAAGGAATATACCACTCCATCGGAGAAAAAGACATGTCCTCCCAATAACCTTCCTTAGACCCCTTGCCCACTGGTCTGTACATGCCCTTGAAACCCCACAGCTCTCCACTTTCTTGGTTTCTAATGCGGGCCACTATGATCCATACCAACTTCTGGAAAAGGAAAGCCGAGACATGCCTCAGAGCTAGTGTCGAGATGTAACAAAAATGCATCAATATGGGCATTACTGAGGTATTTGCTTCTTCACGTGAGGTACTCACCTTTGCTTTTAGGTGTGCCTCCAGGAGAGGCATGCACCGCTCTATACCGCCCTCTCATTCAGTGAAGAGATACCACACTTAAATGATTGATTCCAATAGCCAGCCTGACAGCGTGCAATGTAGCTAGTTACTTGTGTCTACAATTAGTAAATGACAAAACGTTTGAATGTATTTTTCTGAAGTAGGTGTCTCTGTGCTTACTATCTTGTTCTATTTGAAAAAAAATCAAAAGCTTTTTCTCAAGCCACATAGATGAAACTCTTACGAGACAACTGTAAGCCTGCTAGAAACTGTTCTCTGGATGCTTTCTCCTTCATTTGGAGGAGCAAAAGATGGAATTATTAACAACTGTATTGAAAAACTTTTATTTTCCTCACCGCTGATATACTGATACTATCATAGGCATTATTTGTGTGATCTCTTGTCATCACCAGTCTGATGTATTTGGTGGTAACAAACGGTACTTGAATTGAGAAATGGAAAGAATTCGCTGCACGAGAATATGTTTGCAACTGATTGTTTGTGCAGTGTTTCATTTCCCTCAGCATGATAAGATTATCTTAAATTAGCTGTCAATTTGTTCTCTTATTTCATCCCACAAAAAATTAGTTTGGCACAATTTTTTTCGGATTTCGTTTACAAACTTCAGTGACATAGGCAGATTCTGTTATTCTTGTTTCAAGAGTCAAGCGTCAGAAGCTGCTAGCAAAGCCTATCTTCTGCACGTCCGGTGTTAATCATCATAGGTTGTGGATTGATTTTACCACCGAAAAGATGTCCAGTAAAGAATAAGTCTAGTGAGAAATGTTAAGCAGCAGGCTCGAATACCCCTGGTTATGGAAGGCACATGAGTCCAAACGCTATGTTGAATGTGCGACCGAGACTACACTACGTAGGTACCTGTGCAGGTGAGGCGTCGGTCGGTCCTAGAAACGGCGGCAGCGGCGCGAGGAGTTAACGATCTGACGTGCTGCAACCTAGGGGTGTAACTTTGGTTGTTCTTTCCTTCGAGCTAAGATAGACCCTATCAAAAACTAGTTCCAGAAGCATCTTCCATTCATCTCGACCTAGACAGAGAACATACACGTAGAAGTTGCTAGCTCTGTAGAATTGTTAAATACTTTCTTATACTGAAGTTATATTATATTTTTAAAATGTCAGGAAAGAAGATATTTTAGTTGTAAAATATTTTCTTTTCCTTTTTTTCCTTAGTTTTCTTCCAATACCTCTCAGTTGATCATTTTCTATTTCCACTCTCCAGTTTCTGGCTAGAACATCAATGTCGTTCCTTTTTTACCTGAATTATTGACATTTACTTGATGCCTAAACTTTTTTGTAGTTAACTGTGCAAGATCTGCCAGAAGTTCCTTCTGCTGAAAATGTGGAAGAGAAACTGGATCTTCCTGATGTACCTACAAAAGCTCCAGTCATTGCAGATGCTGTTACTGAGGATGGTGAAGATACTTCAGCAGGAGTTACTATGCGAAAGAAAGGTTTCTCCATTTCTCTTACTTGAATCTATACAAGCATGCTTTATCTGCATAAACGATGTATTCTGATAATCTTTTTTGTCAGTTATGGAGGAACCATTACCTGCTTGATCTCGTCGCATCTTGGTTCAAGTTTCACGTTATTGAAGTCCTCTTGATGTTAAAAAGGATTTCTAATTCATGTAATTTATACAGTTCTCAGGTTTTTGCATTCTCTCTTGTGACTGTACAGATTGTCGTCTTATTTCTATTTCTGACGTAAGATTCGAGATATCATATTTGTACAGTGTGTTTTCTGTCATATAGACACATTCTTATTGATTGTCACATCTGACATTTTCCCTTCTGTTAATCTCCATACATTGTTATGGCTTAGTACAATCTAAGTCAGTCTAGTTTTGATGAACGAAGCGGCTAGGTTTCATGCTTAGCCTAATACCCTGGATTGATATTGGATAAGAAAGTGTTTGTGAAATTGCAAGTAATTACAGTTGAAAATAAGATGAAGAAAAATAAATAAATACTTTTTCAGGTTGAGGCGCGGATATCTCGCTCTCTTTAAGGATATTCAAGCTCATTGTGGTAGCATCTTCACTGGTCCAGCAGTAATACTCTTGATTTGTCCCCTCCAGGATATAACAGCCCGACAACGTTGTGTGACTCGAACAAACTCTGGACAAGTTGTTGAGTCCAAAGCTTCACCAAAATGAACACCTTCCTTAAACGAAATAATACTCTTTTTTGTAGATATAAGTTGGAGACTTAGATTTTATCCTTCTCTTAACTCTCTTTTTCACTACATCAATTTTCACTTTTTACATGCACACTACAATATTTTCCCATCTATAACACAAGGAAAAACACCACTATTTATAGGTGTAGAATATCTTCCATGAAATAAATAATAAGGTAGTGGAATAATAAAATTGTAGAATATGGCTGGTGGTTACAAAATTTAAGGGTAATTAGTGATAGATTATGACATTAGTGGTTTCATGAGTTACACCAAAATAATGATTACTTTCTTGCCAATTTATAACCACTATCTCACAAGAAATAATGCACTTTAATATTATAATTTTAATATTAAAATGTACTAACACCAATATTCCCCCACTCATTTAAATATTAAAATAAGAGAGTTTACCATTTGAAGGGAGACTATTATGCATGAAGGTGTACTCTGCATTGAACCTCCACTTAGTAAAACACAATCTCTACTCCAGAGTCAGTAGTGGTCTCAGACTTGAACTATGACTGATTTAGGGAAATAAAATATCACTGCTTACACATAATAATCAAGGTGTTGACATGAGCTTTATCAACCAACACTATCCCCATTTCCATCAGTGTTTTTTAGAATAAGCCCATTTCAACTTCACTAATCATTATAGGATAAATCAGGGGTGGCTCAAGCACATGCGGGACCTAAGGCCTAAATTTTTAAAAGGAAGTTATAAGATATATTGTTATTTGAAATCTAATCTTCTAACGTTTTGAGATAGAAAGTTGTTAATGATCTTTTTTATAATCAATTTTTTCTAATAATTCTTTTTCAATCGGTATTATAGACAACTCCATTAGGCTTTCTTGAGATATCGTTGGTCTTAGATAAGATATTATAGAGTAATAGAAGTATAAAACTATTGGAAGTTTAAAAGTATTGTCGAACACTTAAACTAATAAAATTTTGGAGAAAGAATATGAGTAGGAATAATAAAGAGAAAGACAAAAAATATGTAAGGTTTTTGAAATATGAAGAGATTGGAAAAAAGAAAGATTGGCTCGAACAAATTAAGAAAGGGAGAGTAAAAATTTTACACATTCTCTAATGAAGGAGTAAAAATTAAAAAAATTGGAACGTTGGAAAACAATTCATCTACCCATTTTTAAGTAAGTCAAATTATTACTTTATTTGTATATATATATAAAGAGCTTTCTTTCCTTTTATATTTAAAACTCTACTTTTGTATTAAAAGTATTAAATATTATTTTTTAAATACCTATAAACCTTTTATTTTTTTAAAATAGGGCCCCCCAAATTTGGGGGCCTAAGGTATATGCCTTACCTCTTGTAACATTAGAGCCGACCTTGGGATAAATGCACTCACACCATAGGGATGAAACAATAATAAATATAATAGTGCACTTCAAACCAAGCCATCATATGATTCGTTCTTCCTATTAAACCTGGTTATAGAATCTCTAGTACCGAGGTTAGGTTTCCTCATATATGACTTATGAATTTATGGGCTTCAATCCTACCCTCCTCGATGTGCTCCAGACCCTTTCTGTTGCCAAGGTCTTGGTTAGTGGATCTGCAAGATTATCACATAATCAACATTAATAGTACCACTTGTCAAATATATCACAAAATTATATTTTTCTCCTTATAGGCCTGGACTTACCGTTGTAATAATGGTTTTGTATTAGTTTAGTAAAGTCAAGCTTTGGCTCCCTAAAGACTAAAGAAATGCATAAAAAAATACCAATAGCCGCGATGCTATCACAATAAATTAAAAGAAGGATTTGGTGTTTTCAGAATAAAGAATTTGAAATAATAAATCTCTCAACCAATATGCTTCTTCACTAGCTAAAGCTAAAGCAATTAGTGTAGTATGAGTACAACCGACCCCATGTACTCTGTAAGTGCCGAGTCTAACCTCGACGAAGTAGTGACGAGGCTAAGGCGGGTCACTTACATTAACATGTATGCAATAATAACAATAATAACAGAAAGACAGGAATAGAAATAAAGCAAGTAAGTCATATCAACGAAACTCAAATCAACCAACAGAGAGTCCCAAATAACCAGTCATATAACTCATCTCAACAACCGAGGCCAGTTAAACAATCGCAACAAATATAATTTTTATCAACATGTTGCGGCGTTCAACCCGATCCCACAATATAAACTTTAAATAATATCCGCTGTGGCGAGCAACCCGACCCCTCCATATAATTATCTGTCAATATCATAGTGCATCCTTATTCCGCCTTTTTAATTTATTTCTTTTCAAATTTTGTTGCGGCGTGCAACCTGCTCCTCAAGCAATGTCAATTAACAATGGTAACTCAATAACTAAGATTTACAAGAAATCACACATCAATAGAACAAATGTACGAGCAATGGAGAATAACATGATAGTCAAGAGGCTCGAACTACTCGGATGTCTCAACTTTACCAACTCAACGGTATCTACTTCTAACAATATGTACAAGTGAAACTACTTCAATGAAGGCAACGATTAGTACGAAATATAAGGCAACAAGTCATACAACAATTTAGATATATGAGGGAAACAAATGGAGACAAGTAGTAAATAAGTATGAAATCAGGGAGGGGACAGACAATTTAATACAGGAAATGCTAAATGGTAAGTAGCAATTATGGCATGGAAATCAAATAAGCATGTAGCAATTGAGGCATGAAACAAGACATAATATGAAGTAATGAAGATAGGGAAAACAAGTAATGTAATGGTTAAGTCATGGAGTAAAGCAATTAATGAAATACATAATAGTATGGAAACAAGTAATTTGACGACGTATATACACTCGTCACCTCACATATACACCGCTACATATGTAATTCACATAGCATATAGCTCACGGGTTCCTAATTCCCTAAAATCAAGGTTAGACCCAATACTTACCTCACTCCGCAATCCATTTAAAGTTCAACCACGGCCTTGCCTTTCGAACAAGCCTCCAAACCAACCAAATCTAGAAAATTATTAACCAAACAATTCAATACCCACGAACGAAGGAGGTTTAATTTAGATTATTATTGAAAAAGTCAATCCCGGGCCTGCTTGGTCAAACCCCGAGGTTCGGACCAAAATTCGATCACCCCTAGCTCGGTTATGCAATTCGATTCGAATTCCGATCTCAATTCGAGGTTTAAATCCCATTTTTTACAAAATATTTAATTCTACCCAAATCCCTAATTTCTACCATGGAAATCCTAGATTTGATGTTGAAATCTTATGAAATGTAATGGGTAATTCAAAGAAAGTAGATTAGAGTCACTTACCAATGAATTTAGGAAGAAAAGCTATTGGAAAATTGCCTCTATGGTATTTAGGGTCGAGAGTGAAAGAAATAAGCTCATTCTCGTTACCTCTTTTACCCAGTTGTAGTATCGCAATTGCGACACAAAGTTCGCAATTGCGATCAATCCTTCGCAAATGCGAAAAACCACTGAGCCTGTTGACATCGCAAATGCTACAAATTTTATCGCAAATGCAAACCAAGGTTGCCGCAAATGTGAACAATCAACTCGCAAATGCGAGTCTACCTTAGTATGCTTTAATCGCAAATGCGACACAAAGTTCGCAAATGCGAATTTGCCCCTCTTCGCATCTGCGGATTTCACTTCGCAAAAGAGAAGCTGACCCAGCCCCCACCATTCTCGCATATGCGAGCCTGACCTCACATTTGCGATTAGGTTCTCGCAAATGCGAGATCTGCAGACCTGATGCACCAACACTCTTTTAAGTTCAAAAATTACTCTATGCCCTATCTGAAACTCACCCGAGCCCTCAGAGCTCCTGATGACGTCCAAATCAACTACTAAAAAGAAAATGGATATGGTCACATGCAATATAATTTACCCAACTATGAGTCGGGGTTGAATCCCATATAGAACAATATGTAGGCGATTAGGCGTGTAAGGAATTATCACTTATTATGTTAAGCCAAACACTAAAAAGGGTTTTGAAAAAATATTTATAACTAATTGCGAAAATGTAAACTAACATAGAAAGCAAGTAAAATGATCAATGGCTACAAGCATGGATACATGGGGAATTACACTCAAGTAACGATCCAATGTATTTCACGATTATGAGCGAGTTTATGTTAATTAGCCTCGGGTAATAATTCTATATTAGCTTCTTCCGAAGACTAACAAGACTTACTAATTGAATTATCACTAAAACAATTAAGAGATTAAGCACACCCGAATATGGCTACAAGTAATTCAATCCTATTCCTAGGTAAAATCTATAAAGTGAGGGTTAACGCCTCAAGTTCTTGTTAATTAATCTTTTCCAACCTCAAATTATCTTTTTCAAAATTAATTCGAAGTGAATGAGTGAGTCCTAGGGTTAGCTAATCCCTTTGGAAATATTAAAGAGCCAGAATAATTAAAAAAATAATAACTCACTTCATAATAAATATAAATTATTCAAAATATAAGCACAACAAGATATTTAATCCACACTTTAAATACGAATATTCCCATAAACAAGACTCAAGTGTTGGAAAAAATACTACACACTTAGATATACAATACAAAGCAAGGAAATAAAAATAAATGGATAAGAAATTCTCAACCAAAAGCTTCAAATCTTCAAATCCCAAGTGTGTGTGCAAGAACCCTAGCTCCAATACTTGTGCTCTCTAGTCAAGAGACTGCAAATAAGCCAAAAAGGTCTGTTTCCCATAAGCTAGGTCGTGTATTTGTGGGTTTGGAATGGGGAAATTGTGAATTGTCAAGACTGCCCAGGTCTAAAAACCCATTGACCGCACCTGCAGAAGAATCCTCGCATGTGCGGTTCCGCAGATGCGGATGCCTGCTCGCAGAAGCGAAGATTAGTGGAAATGGTTGTTCCACAGAAGCGGCTAACAGAGCGCAGAAGCGCGTCCACAGAAGCGGTTCATCAATCGCAGATGCGATTCCTGTCTTGCAAGTCTCATTCCGCAGATGCGCCCCTTTTCTCACAGATGCGAGACCGCAAATGCGGACTTGCCTGCGCAAATGCGATTCCATTAGAAATATTTTCACTTATTTTACTTTTTTTTTGCACAATTTTACTTCATTTGATTTCAGCTCTCTTCAAGGTTGATTGTACCTGAAAAGCTAGCAGATTTTAGTGGTAGATCATGGCATTGATGGTTTCATGAGTTACACCAAAATACTGATCACTTTCTTGCCAATATATAACAACTATCTCACAAGAAATAATGCACTTTAATATTATAATTTTAGTATTAAAATGTACTAACACCAATACTCCCCCACTCATTTAAATATTAAAATAAAAGAGTTTACATTTGAAGGGAGACTATTATGCATAATGGAGGTGTGCTCTGCATTGAACCTCTGCTTAGTAAAACAACAATCTCTACTCCGGAGTCAGTAGTGGTCTCAGACTTGAATTATGACTGCTTTAGGGAAATAAAATATCATTACTTACACATAATAATCAAGGTGTTGACATGAGCTTTATCAGCCAGCACATTACGGCCTTGTGCTATCCCCGTTTTCATGAGTTTTTTAGAATAAGCCCAATTCTTATAGGAAGCGGCCTACTTCCACACTCACATAGGTGAAATCTGTCAAGGTGCTCCTGTAACTCTAACACCCCACTCATACGAGCTACATATTTTCATTAAGAGTTAATAAAACTCAACCTCACAAATCGTTACAGGATAAATTAGGAGCGGCTCAAGCACATGCGAGGCCTATGGCCAAAATTTAATACGAGGCCTAAATTTTTAAAAGGAAGTTATAAGATATATTGTTATTTGAAATCTAATCTTCTAACTGTTTGAGATAGTAAGTTGTTAATGATCTTTTTTATAATCAATTTGTTTTAATAATTCTTTTTCAATCGGTATTATAGACAACTCCATTAGTCTTTCTTGAGATTTCGTTGATTTTAGATAAGATATTATAGAGCAATAGAAGTATAAAACTATTGGAAGCTTAAAAGTATTGTTGAACATTTAAACTAATAAAATCTTGGAGAAAGAATGTGAGTAAGAATAATAAAGAGAAAGACAAAAAAATATATAGGATTTTTGAAATATGAAGAGATTGGAAAAAAAAAAGATTGGCTTGAACAAATTAAGAAAGGGAGAGTAAAAAGTTTACACGTTCTCTAATGAAGGAGTAAAAAGTATAAAATTGGAACGTTGGAAAACTATTCATCTACCCATTTTTAAGTAAGTTAAATTATTACTTTATTTGTATATATATAAAGAGCTTTCTTTCTTTTTATATTAAAAACTCTACTTTTGTATTAAAAGTATTAAATATTATTTTTTAAACACCTATAAATCTTTTATTTTTTAAAAATAGGGCCTCTCAAATTTGGGGGCCTAAGGTATAGGCCTTACCTCTTGTAACATTAGAGCCGGCCTTAGGATAAATGCACTCACACCATAGGGATGGAATAATAATAAATATAATAGTGCATTTCAAACCAAGCCATCATATGATTCGTTCTTCCCATTAAACATGGTTATAGAATCTCTAGTACCCAGGTTGGGTTTCCTCATATATGACTTATGAATTTATGGGCTTCAATCCCCCTCCCC
>AWOL01S0032276.1:0-24518 GCA_000715115.1 Nicotiana otophora
TACGTTGGTGCTCGGCAAGTATGGCCCGGGTGCTAGTCATGACTCTCCAGTTGGGTCGTGACATTAGACTTCATCTCCTCTTCTCCTTCCCATGTCTTTTCTTCCGTATTCTTGTTCCTCCACAATACTTTGACGGAAGCTACATCCTTTGTTCTCAGTTTGCGGACTTGTCGAAATAATATAGCCACTGGCACTTTTTCATATGATAGATCCTCTGTAACTTGTACATCTTTGATAGGGACGACCCAAGAAGGGTCTCCAATACATTTCCTCAACATAGTTACATGGAATACCGGGTGAACAAATTCTAATTCAGATGGCAATTCTAACTCATAAGCAACCTGTCCAATTCGTCGAAGCATTTTGTACGACCTGATATACCGCGGACTCAGCTTACCCTACTTTCAAAAACGCATAACACCTTTCATTGGCGAGATTCTCAGGAAAATCCAATCACCAACCTCAAATTCCAGATCACGACGTCGGACATCGGAATAAGACTTTTGCTTGCTTTGTGCCGTCCTTACTCGCTCTTGTATCACTTTCACCTTCTCAATGGCTTGGTAAATCAAATATGGCCCATATAATTTTGTCTCACCAACTTCGAACCATCCAACTAGTGATCTATATCTCCTCCCGTATTGTGCCTCGTATGGGGCCATTGTAATACTGGAATGGTAGCTATTATTGTAGGCGAATTCTATGAGTGCCAGATGGTCATCCCCATTCCCCTTGAAATCTAGAGCACATTCTCTAACATATCTTCAAGTGTCTGAATGGTACATTCAGCCTGTCCGTCAGTCTGTGGATGGAATACAGTGCAGATATTCACTTTTATGCCTAAACCCTTCGGAAAAGACATCCAAAAGTTAGTCGTAAATTGAGCTCATCTGTCTTATATAATTGATACTGGCACACCATGAATCCTAATAATCTCCTTGATATACAATTTCGCATAATCTTCAGCCGTGTAAGTTGTCTTAACTGGCAAAAATGGGCACATTTTGTAAGTCGATCAACTATCACCTAGATGGAGTCAATCTTTTGATAAGAGAGAGGAAATCCAATAATGAAGTCCATATTAATGACCTCCCATTTCCAAGTCAGAATCTCTATATTCTGAATCAATCTACCGGGTTTCTGATGCTTGATCTTTACGTGTTGACAATTAGGGCACTAGGCTATAAATTCTGCAATAGACTTCTTCATGTTATCCCACCAATACTGCTCTTTAATGTCATGATACATCTTTGTCAAGCCGGGATGGATGGAATCTCGGGACTGATGAATCTCAATCATAATCTTCTCTCGCAACCTTGCCACATTAGGCACATATAATTGGCCCGAGTATCTTAGTGCCCCTCGACAAGGTGGGTTGCTCTGATGGTAAGCACCCTCCACTTCCAACCAAGAGGTTGTGAGTTCGAGTCACCCCAAGAGCAAGGTGGGGAGTTCTTGGAGGGAAGGATGCCGAGGGTCATTTTGGAAACAGCCTCTCTACCCCAGGGTAGGGGTAAGGTCTGCGTACACACTACCCTCCCCAGACCCCACTAGTGGGATTATACTGGGTTGTTGTTGTTGTTGTTGTTGTATCTTAGTGCCCCATCTCCTCCGATCTTGAAAGAAGTAATTTTACACTGTTGAATGCTCTCTCTCAATCGTACTAAGGTAGGATCTTCATATTGCCGTGCTTTTACCTCAGCTACCAAAGATGATTCTGATGTATTTTGTACAGTAACACCTCCGTCATTAGAGTCTAACAATCTGATTCTCATATTGGCAAGCTGATGAAGCTCTTTAGTCAACCCCTGCCTACCTGCCTCAATATGTACTAAGTGTCACGACCCAAACCAATGGGCCGCGACGGGCACCTGGTGCCTTACTCAAACGAGTACCAACGTAACGTATCTTTCGTATTATACTATCATAGGTAAATGAGCCGGAAAGGCTGTCGTGAGATGACTAGAATAAAAATGAGGAAATACTCGACATAGGATGACCCAACATGATGTACCGACTTATACATATGACATACGGGCCTATAAGGCCCGCATGACCCTTTTAACTTATTTGGACTCATTTTGCTAGTCTAATGAATTGAAAATTTTAACTGAAATTTATTTAGAAACATGTAAATATATTAGGCCGAGCTTTATCACCTTGAGTTGTTGCCAATATATTTGACAAATGTAAAGGGGTATATTTATTATTGTTCCCATGTACTGTATTGTAAGCATGTGCCTCGTAATTCAATAACTTCCTTCCTTTCTTGTGGAGCAGGCCGAACGCCTCAACAATATAACAGATGCATCTATGGTTCATGCCGCTCGACCCTCGGCAGTGTACACATTATTCTAGATCGGGCCGAACGACTCTAGCAGAATCGTGCGTTATATCGCTTGTTGTCCAAATATTCACGAGATAAAGCTTTCCATTGATGCCCGACATTCTATATGGTATTCCTTATTTATTGGATATTGGCACTTGGAATTTTCTGAGTTGTCAAGGTATAATACAAGATCGAGAAATTCATACTTTAAAAGAAATATTTGGAATATTATGTAACTTACAGATTTACCCTCTTAGGGCATGGGGCCCTCTACTGTTGCTGGAATCTCCCTCCTGATCGGCCCTGATGGTGGGACCCCCTGCTGCCCTGACCGGCCTAAAGCGACTCTCCTGTTGCTGACCATGCCTTGATGGTGAGGCACTAGCTAAAGACTGAGCATAAGACTGGGACGGCCCTGATGATCCTCCCCGAAAAGCTGATCTCCCATCTCCTAATGAATCCCCAAGGTTGCCCGCTGATCGGGCCCTACTACTACTTTCTCGTTCCATCCTGAGCTTCAACTTTCGAGCCTTCGTAGCTTGGGAAAATGCCACCATCCTTCCATAGTTCGTATCAGAATTTAGAGCAGCTGTGGCAGCCTCATTAATAACCAAAGGGCTAAGGCCCTGCACAAATCGACACACACTTGCCTCCATAGTCGACATCATATTAACAACATACTTCGACAGGCACACGAACTCCATGTGATACTCCCACAGATTCCTACTACCCTGTTTAAGCATTTCAAACTCCACGGCACGGGCTGCCTTAGTCTCGGCAGGTAAGAAATGGTCTATGAAGGCATCCGCAAACTCATTCCATCTCGCCGGAGGGCTCCCCTCCTCACAGGAATCTTCCCACATCTCAAACCAGGAATATGCCACCCCTTTCAGACGATAAGA
The DNA here is from genome assembly GCA_000715115.1 of Nicotiana otophora. Classification (NCBI taxonomy): domain Eukaryota; kingdom Viridiplantae; phylum Streptophyta; class Magnoliopsida; order Solanales; family Solanaceae; genus Nicotiana; species Nicotiana otophora. The sequence goes on from AWOL01S0032276.1 coordinate 3,232, forward strand.
GGCGAACTCTACTCCCTCTACTTCATTAGCACGCATAACTCGGAGAGTCTTATGCATCTCATCAATGAAATCCTGAGGGTCTGCCCTGGGATCAGTACCTGTAAACACTAGAGGATCTAACTAAAGGAACTTGTTTACCCTGGAACCAGAAGAATCCTCTTGCGAGCTAAATAAGGTGGGTGCAACATTTGACCTCTGGGCCTGAGAAGCTACTAATTGAGTCAGCATCTGAATAGCTCCCCTACCGGGACCTGGAGCTGGGGCTGGAGGTGGAACATGTATATCGTCGGGAGGGATTGTGGCACCCTCCGCGGGTGTAGGAACTGGGGTAGTCTGTTCTGGAGTAGACGAATCATGCAGTGTGATAATAGGGGGATTCTCCTCACCTGCATTATCAAGTAAGGGATCAACAACCACTCCTCGTGTGGCATTGGCTTCTTGGCCAATTCTCGCTCTCATCTTAGGTGCCATTTACTGAAAGTTATAATAATGCACGAGTTAGGGGAAAACAACCTCACGTTCCGCTCTATCGCGTGATATAGAACAACAATGAAGGGTATCATTCTTAAATGTCCAAGTAGCCCCCTAATTATAGATGTGGTAGACAACACACCAATAAGAAGGGCTCTACTAGACACGGCTCCGAGACCTCCTAGGACACTTTAAAACCTTAGGCTCTGATACCAAGTTTGTCACGCCCCAACCTCAGGGAGCACGACCGGCGCTCAACCGAGTGAACCCGGTCGAGCAAGCCTATTAAACCTTTCCTACCCAACTCATTCATAACCCAAAAAGGGATTGCATCATCATTTGTAAAACCGGGGAGAGATCAGTTATATAAATATATAAACGTTGCTAGTTCATTTTCCTTATATACATTATGCCATAGTTGAGTTTCCAAAATACAACTCGCTCCAACGACCACCCCAACATACATACATAACCCACAAAAATGTCTACGGAGCCTCTAAGGATACAAAAGAGCAACATGACAATGCTGGCGACAAGGCCCCGGCTATACCTCAAAATGTGAAAAATTATACAAAAGAAGGACTACATGACCCCTGGGAGAAATGGGGCTCACCAAGACTACTGTGAGGAGAGAAAAAGAGCACCACTATTTGCGATCGACACTATCTACGATGGAACCACCTACATCCATTAAAAGATGTAGCGCCCCCGGCAAAAGGGACGTTAGTACTGTCGAATAGTACTGCTATGTAAGGCAAACACCAATCTTAGTAGAATGAACAGTGAAACACAGAGAAGGCAATCATAATAATCAATAAGTACTTCATAGAAATACAAAGAAAACACCAAGTAAGGATCACATAGTTTCCAATTCAATCTTTCCATCTTTTTAGATTAATAATCTTTAGTGCCAAAGCCATAATTCATAATGCCACCGTGTTTTTACACAGAGTCCGGTCTCGGCTCGACTGGCTAATCCATCTCAAGTGAGACATATCCATATCCATAATATAATTCAATAATCCCAATACAAATGCCACCATGTGTACAACATGGCGTCCGATCTCGGACTGATCGGCTAAGCCATCTCACTTGACACATAACCTCTTTCAACTGTCCACTCAATTCACATTTCTTTCCCATCTTCATTACATGGCACAAACAACCTCATTTATTAAGTAGTTCTTGGAACTTGGGCACATTTTACAATTCAAGTCTTTCCCTTTTTATTTGTTCAAATAACATCATCATTCATGTCGATAAGTACCATCACATAAGGCATTTCACACATAAGGGAAGGAGCTTGGAAAATCATAATTACGTTCTCAAATAGAATGATGACATGGTAACCATCTAAAACAATTAGGCAACATGAATCTTTCAATCAAACACACTAAGGCAAACAATTCTAGTATAATCAAGTTAGAACTCACACCAATTATTCGGACACCTGGAGTTCGATTCTAAGAAGAAGAGAGTTAGCCGTACATACCTCAATTGTGCTTCTTTAGACTCTACAATTATCCAGAACCTTTAGCAACCTCAATCTATTTTTGCAATATACAAATTGAACCCAAAATTAGGAAAACGGTCATGGTTCTAGTTCACTTTTTATTTTTCCCACACTCTTTATCACATGCATGCAAGATGAACAACCCTCATACCCATGAGCCATCTTATTAATACCCCATTATAGCTATGTTTAAAATTAAGAGCTGGGGTGATGAAGTCTCACCTTTTGGATGAAGAATTTGGTGCTATACTTGAATATTTCCAAGCTTTGAGTAATGGTTGAAGATTAATTGATCGAAATTAGGCCCTCCCTTTAGAACCCTCTCTCCCTCTCACGCTAGAAATATCAGAAATAAGCTTCAAAATAGGCTAAATGGGTGTTTTAACGGAATGGGGGTCGGGTTTTAAATTAAGAAAAATGGTGCCCCGACACAGGTCTGCGGTCGTATATGCGACCGCGTAATGGTTATGCGGTCCGCAAAGTGACTGCAGAAATAGCCCTCAGGGGCCTAAACTTTTTGCTCAGGTATGCGACCAGTATGCAGTCCGCATACTTGTTCTATGGTAGTATAATGTACCGCAAAACTCCCTCCACAGAAACCCAAGAGGAATTATGCGACCGATATGCGGTCTGCATATCGATTTTGTGGTCGCATAATCGACCGTAAAATTGACCTCAAGTTGGCCAAACTTACTGCTTCACTCTGCGGCCATAATGCGGTGCGCAGAGTGATTATGCGGCCGCATAATAGGCCGCAAAAATGCATTTTTCTGCGAAACATTTTCCTCTCAGTCCGTAGGGTACTTTTTAATCCAAAAAGTCTGAACCGTGGCGAGCTTGTAAGCCACGAAGAATTTCTACTATAATAACGCGGGAATCTAACTTGGCACCACGAAACCCCGAGTTTTTGGTTAAACTTTTTACGGGTCCTTACAAGCTGGTAAAGGGAGAAATTGAATTTCAAACCCTAAATATGGTTCAATGTTTGAAAATTAGTCTGTTGGTGTGAGAAATGAACCCTTTTCTATGTATATGGACGGGATATTATCAAGATGTTGGAGATTGAAGTTGAACGGGCCCAATTCTGAGAGATTGTACTTGCCAAGTTTAGGCAAGTACCAAGTAACACCGTTGTTGCGTAGATAATGACGCAGTAACACAAATAAGGAAGGTGAATCACAAAAAGATTCCATTGTCTAGACAGAATTGGAAAAGGATTAGAGATGAGGCGGCTATGGTTTCTCAGGGGAGAAGAAGGGTTGGGAGTGTTTGACGGCGGAAGAGACGGGAAATGTCTATACGATTTAGTGGGAAGGGATATAAGGAGACGGGTAGGGCTGTTGTGGGTCGTTGATGAACGGCCAGGATCAGAGGGGAAGCGGGCGGGTTATTAACGGTTCACGACCAGTTTAAGTTAAAGGGGCATTTTGTTTGGGCTGCTGAGAGGTAAGATGAGATGGGCTAGGTTTTTGGGCCTTATTTTTAGACCGGAACCAGCTCAAAATTGGGCTAGAATTTAAATACACGAAATTCACAAAACATAAATTATAGAAAATGACTAATAAATAATAAAAATATTTATTTATTTAGTAAAATACTTGAAAATAGTAACTTAACATTATACAAAATATAAAATGCTATTTTATCATAAATAATATAATAAAAACAAACAATTTATAGAATATAGGCTATTATTTTAACTAGTGTAGATAAAATAGAGAAAATGCAAATATAATTATGTATAAATGAGATGAAATATTATAAAATGCATGTGGGTATAAATGATAAATATTATAATAACGGAGGAATATAACTTGGTACCACGAAACCCCGAGTTTTTGGTTAAAGTTTTACGGGTCCTTACACCGGGTGCCAGTCATGGCCCTCCAGTTTGGGTCGTGACAAACTTGGTATCAGAGCAAGCCTGTACTAGGGGTTGTCTATGAGCCGTGTCTAGTAGAGTCTTGATTATGGATGTGTAGTGCGCCACATTTATAATCAAGAGGCTACATGACATATAGGGTTGTTACCTTCTTCCTGAATCTAGATCGTGCGTAGAGTTGAGTCGTAAGTGTTCGTCTCTAATATTCATCTTGTTTTCTTTCAGCGATGCCTTCGACTAGGAAGTAAGCGATTAGTAGACGACTTGATACAGCTACGGGAGAGGGTACCAGTCAGGTGCCTCCAACCAGAGCAGGCCAATGTTAGGCTCAGAGTGAGATTCCGTCTCATAATGCATCTACTCCGTCTACTCCAGAGGATATTAGGAGGCACCCAGCACCTCCATTTCCACCGTCTGGCATTATAGACCAGGATATGCGGAGTGTGGTGCAGTTGTTGACTAGCTTAGTAGCTGCTCAGGCTTAGAGGCAGAATACCGATGCTGCTGATAAACCGGTAAGTGCGAGAGTTCGTAATCTTATTAATCTAGACCCTCCAGTGTTTACCGGATCAGACCCTAAGGAGGACCGCAAACTTTTATTGATCAGGTTCATCGTACACTACAGGTTATGCATGTTAGTGATACGGAGGCAGTAAAGTTGGCTTCTTATCGGTTACGGGATTTAGCGGTTTTCTAGTATGAGAGTTGGGAGAGATCCAGGGGTCCGAATTCTCCTCCAGCTGTGTGGAAGGAATTTCTGAGGCCTTTCTTCGTCACTACTTGCCAGTTTAGATACGGAGAGCTAGAGCTGCTAAGTTCTTGAACCTTCGACAGGGTAATATAAGTGTGCGAGAGTATAGTATGCAGTTTGATTCTTTAGCAAGGTATGCTCCCCATGTGGTGACCGAGATGAGCAATAGGGTGCACCTGTTTGTGAATGGGTTGGGACTATATCTGATAAATGAGTGCACGACAGCCTCCTTGGTAGAGGGCATGCATATTTCCCGTATTCAGGCTTATGCCCAGACACTAGAGGATTGTAAGCGCTAACAAAGGAAAGATAGGGAGTAGGATAGGAGGCCAGCATAAGAGGGCAAGGTTTGCAGGGTATTCTAATGACTTCAGAGGTACTATAAGGCCCCAGTCTTCAAGGAGTTTGGCACCACCTGTAGCTAGTGCTCCTCCACTATTTTAGAGGCCTCGGTATGATCGATTTACCTATCTGGTTCAAGTCAGGGTTCGCAGTCATCAGGCTCACAATATCATAGGGATACTAGTCAGACGAGACCCCCAGCCGTTGTGATAGGGTGGTAAGGCCCACTTTGGACTGTGCCACCGAGGTTCCGATGCGTGCTATTCTTGCAGGCAGCTTGGCCATATGATGCGGGATTGTCCTAATAGAGGAGGTGGTGGTATGGCTCAGCCGACTGGATGTGTGTCTGGTTCTTCCTCATTGGTTCGACCTCCAGCACGGGGTATTCAGCAACCGACACGTCTTGGTAGAGGTAGAGGTGCAGTGTCGAGTTCGAGTGGTACCCAAAATCAAACCTATGCTCTAGTAGGTCGACAGGATCTCGAGTCATCTCCAGATGTTGTTACATGTATATTGTCTGTGTTTTATTATGATGTATATGCGTTGATTGATCCGGGATCTACACTATCATATATTACACTCTTTGTGGCTAATAAGTTTGGTGCTTGTCATGCCCCATCCTCGGGAGGCACGACCAGCGCTCAACCGAGTGAACCCGGTCGCGCAAGCCTGTTAGATACTTTCTACCCAACTCACCCATGATCAAGAAAAGACATGATTTCATTAATTAGACAGAAGGAAGTTCATACATACAACATTAAATCGTTTACTTAGCTATTTTGCCTTTAAGTCTCAAAATACACAGATTCTTATAGTCTGAGTGGAACAAGTGATCAAACACAACATATACAAGTTTAACATTTTCAACACCCATATACAACCTACATAGTGTCTACGGAGCCTCTAAAGATATAAAAGAGAGTAAAGATGTTGCCGGCAACAAGCACCGGCTATACCTCAAAAAGTGACCATAATATAAACAAAAGGTACAATATATGACCCCGGAATGAAATGGGACTCACCGAGTCCGCTGAGAAGAGGATGCAGCACTATCTGTGATCAACATTGTCTGCTATGTAACCACCTGCATCCATTTAAAGATGCAGTGCCCCCGATAAAAGGGACGTTAGTACCGTCGAATAAACACCAACTCAATATAATGTATAATAATACACTAGGAATAGTAAAGAATTCAATAAGGGCTTCAAATAATATTAGAACAACAAGTTAAGGATCATATAAATTTTCAAGTCAATTTCTATATTATTAGGTTGGGTGATCTTTAGTACCGATATTCCACAATTTACAATACCTCCATATTCTTACACGGAGTCCGATCTCGACCCGATCGGCTAGGTCATCTCATTTGAGACATTACCACAATTGCGTTATAATTTCCAACACAGTACCACCATGTGTGCGGCATGGCATCTGATCACGGCTCGATCGGCTAGGCCATCTCACCCAAGATATTACCTTTTTTAGTCAATCAATTCACATCATACTTCTTTCATATCTTTTCAATTCATTAGCACTAGTGATCACGATTACAAAGTCATTCTTGGCACTTGGCCGTATTTCATAGTTCCAGTTCCCTTTTCCATATTCAAATATCATTATCATTATCAACAAAAATAGGGCTTCCCATTCAAGACATTAAATTTACATATGAGCAATTTGGGAAAATCTTAGGCACATAGAGGCTTTTCATACAATTTGGCATAATAATCTTCATTTCGATCTTGACATGAAGTCCTAATACTTATAACACATATTCCATATTTTGAACACATCCTCAAATGACAAGATGATATGATGAAGCATTTAGAATAAGTATTGAACATACATCCTTCAACACAACCACATTAGGAATAGCCAATTCAATAATGATCAAGGACTTACTCCAATTACATGAACACCATGGGATTCGATTCTAAGAAGAATGGGGGTTTAGCCAACATACCTCAATTGAGCTTCTCAAACTCTAAAATAACCCGAAATTCTTAGCAACTTCAATCTATTTTAGAAATAAAACAAATTGCACCAAAATTAGGAAGATGAACATGGTTTTAGCTCATTTGAGCATATTATCAAACACTAAGTGTGCATCAATGTTTGAAGGCCCTTTTTGTGGAAGATTCCATCATTCCCCAACCCATTCTCTATCATTTTTAGCTAACAATCTTCTCACATACTACAAGGATACATGCATGCAAGTTAAGCACTCCCATCCCCATGAATTACCTTACTAATGGCCCATTCTAGTTACATTTTGAAATTAAGAGTTTGGGTGATGGAATCTTACCTCTTAGGAAGAAGACCTAGGTGCCTCTCTTGATAATCTTCAAGGTTGTAAGTGAGAATTGAAGAGCAATTTGATGAAGATCACTTCCTCCCTCTATGACCCTCTCTCTCACATTAAATATATCAGAAAATATGATCAAAATGGTCCAAGGTAGATGTTTTAACGGAATAGGGTCGGGTTTAAAAACCTCAAAAATGAAGTTCCGGAACAGGTTCTGCGGTCGCATATGCGACCGCATAATGGTTATGCAGTACGCGAAAGGACCGCAAAATTGGGGTGCCAAAGCTAGAAAACAATAGACCGGGTCTGCGATCACTATGCAGCCCGCAAACGTGTTATGAGGTCGCATAATGCACCGCAGAACAGTTCTGCGGTCGCATAGTGCTTCGCAGAACATCCCTCCGAAAAATCACAAGGCGGAATATGCAAAAAGAGTGCGGCCCGTGAAATGGTTATATGGTCGCATAATGGCCGCGAAATTGACAACACAAATGCCCAAGAAAACTTCCCCACTCTGCGACCAGTCTGCGGTCCGCAGAGTGGTTCTGCCGCAGCAGAATGGGCCGCAGAAATGCCTATTTCTGCCCAATATTTTCCTTCAACTCCCTAGTGCACTGTTCAATCCAACCAAGGCATCACAAAATCCGGGTTTTTAGGAAACCTTTTTCGGAGCCTTACAACGTTGAACCTTAATTGATAAGTAAACCACTTGCGGTATCTACTCCGATAGGAGATTCTGTGATTGCTAGAAGGTTATATAGAGGTTGCATAGTGATGATTTGTAGTCGTCAAACCTCGGCAAATTTATTTTAGTTAGAAATAGTTCATTTCGATGTGATAATGGGAATGCACTGGTTGTCCTCATGCTAAGCAAATGTTGATTGTCGTACGAAGATGGTTAGGATTTAGTTTCTTAGTGAACCGCCATCGAATGGAAGGGGAACATTGCTACGCTGAATGATAGGTTTATTTACTATCTTAAGGCAATGAAGATTATCTCAAAAGGTTAAATTTATCATCTCATTCGCATTAGGGATGCGGAGGCGAAGCCGCTTACTCTACAATTAATCCCCGTGTTCAATGAATTTCCAGATGTTTTCCCAGATGAACTCCTAGGCCTTCCTCCTGAAAGGGAGATTGAGTTTAGCATTGATGTGTTTCCTGGCACTCAACTAATCTCTATCCCTCTTTAAAGGATGGCCCCGGCAGAGTTGCAAAAATTGAAGGCTCAATTGAAGGACTTGCTGGATAAGGGCTTCATTAGGCCTAGCACTTCACCTTGGGGTGCGCCAGTCTTGTTCTTGCGAAATAAAGATGGGTCATTAAGGATGTGTATCGATTATTGACAGTTGAATAAGTTTACTATAAAGAACAAGTATCCACACCCAAGGATTGACGACCTGTTTGACCAACTCTAGGGTGCCATGTATTTCTCCAAGATTGAGTTACCTCCATGGTATCATCAGGTGAGGGTTAAGGAGAAGGATATTCCAAAGACGACCTTCCGGACAAGATATAGGCATTTTGAGTTCTTGGTGATATTGTTCGGGCTAACAAATGCCCCAACAACTTTTATGGATCTCATGAATAGTGTATTCAGGCCCTATCCTGATGTGTTCGTGATCTTATTCATTGATGACATTCTGGTGTATTCTCGTTCGGAGGCAGAACATGCGGGCCACTTGCGGATAGTATTACAGGCCCTTGAGGATCGTAAGTTATATGCTATGCTCTCCAAATGTGAATTCTGGCTAAACTCAGTAGCATTCCTTGGCCATGTGCTATCTGACGAGGGTATTAGTTCGGACACTCAAAATATCGATGCAGTGAAGAATTAGCCGAGACCTACAACACCATCAGAAGTCTGCAGCTTCCTGGGGTTAGCAGGATATTATAGGCAGTTTGTAGAAGGGTTTTCCTCTATATCAGCACCATTGACAAAGTTAACACAGAAAGCTACCAAGTTCCAATGGTCTGACGCTTGTGAATGTAGTTTTCAGGAGCAAAAGAATCGATTGACATCCGCGCCAGTGCTCACTCTCCCAGAAGGAACAAAAGGTTCTATGGTATATTGTGATGCCTCAGGTATAGGTTTGGGTTGCGTATTGATGCAACGTGGGAAGGTGAATACTTATGCATCAAGACAATTGAAGAAGCATGAAAAGAATTACCCGATTCATGATTTGGAATTGGCTGCAGTAATATATGCTTTGAAGATATGGCGGCACTACTTATACGGCGTCCATGATGACATCTACACAAATCACAAGAGTTTACAATACATCTTCAAGCAGAAGGAGTTGAATTTGAGGCAGCATAGGTGGCTTGAATTACTAAAGATTACGATGTCGAGATATTGTACCATCCCGGTAAAGCCAATGTTGTGGCAGACGCTCTTAGTCGAAAGTCAATGGGAAGCTTAGTTTTACACCCTGTAGTATTATACGTTGGATTTGTCGTAAAATAATTGATATCAATTCAGGGACAAGATTATTTTGAGGTTATAAGTATTATGCTATTTATAACAAGTGATAAGTAAGGCCGTGAAGGTCAGAGGGTAAACGAGTGGAAGAAAATGAGTTCCGTTGCATGTTGTCAATTTGGGATAAAATATGGCCCAAGCTATAATAGCCCATATTTATGGACTAGTGCCATACAAGGTACCACATGACCATGATAGTAAGGTGTATGAAGTGTGTTAAAAGTAAGTAGTATTTTAGGTTATTTGAGATAATACTTAATTATGTGGGAAATTAGTTAATTATTGGTTTAATGGGAGATTAGCAAGCTAATTAGGAAATTGTGGATAATTATTAGGTGGGGACATCACCCCCAATGTGGCAGTAAGACAATTTAGGTGACAAAGACTCTTTGGTTTATGTACTAGATGGCATGTTTAGGAGAATTTTGGGCTAAGTCATCAGCTAAACTAGGGCCCACTCTCTATGATAAAAAAACCACCTCCCTAAATCATTTAAGGTAAATGAAAATGCTTGCTAAGTAACGGATGATGGAATTCTCAAAAGGAATTCTTATGTACCCCTACAAGGTGCAACGTGAATTGCAAATTCTAAGGGAGCACTCAAGAATATCAATATCATACGGATTTTCCCCTACCTCGATATCGTTGTTACGTGTTTTGTCGCGATTGACGTGTGTTAGAGGGGTTGTCAAGAGAATCAGCTCTGGTATGTTAAGGCTATCCCTTCTTTTTTTGGCATTATTCATACGATACAAACGAAACGAGCAAACGCACAGTTTTCATAAATGACTCTATTCATAGAAGTACTAGGGTGTCTATGTTCTTGATTCCCCATGTGACTTATTATTATATATTTTGTTCATGGGTCTCAGAAAAATATGTGGTTGATAAAGTTTATCCGAAGACATATTGATCTTATGACATTCCGAGAAATTTTATTAACATACTTCTTATGCATTTCATTCATTTATACATGTACATTGAACCATGACCAGATGGCATTATATACGCGTATATTATATGTATATGGGATATGGGAAACGTTTATGGTGTTATATACGCACCACAACCTGATCAGCTGGCATACATTGATAATTTTGCCCGCAGTGGCTGAGATGATATGATGGGATGCCCTCAGAGGCTTGATGATGTTATGTACGCATATACCTATGCATGGTATGACATTTATATACATATGCATGACTTTATAAATATTAAACGATTCACATAGCTATTCAGACTTACATGTTGAATCGTTTACTCCATGTTTCTCTCATGTCTTTCATTTACTAATTTTCATTCCTTACATACTCGTTACATTATTTGTACTGACGTCCCTTTTTCCTGGGGACGCTGCGTTTCATGCTCGCAAGTCCCGATAGACAGGTTGAGAGTCCTCCAAGTAGTCTATCAGGTCAGCGGAAGGTGTGGTGCACTCCATTTTCTCCGGAGTTTCTTATTTGGTCAGTATGATTTGGACATGTATTGATTGGTATGGCGGGGCCCTGTCCTGACCTTTATGGTATTTATCTACTCTTAACGGCTTGTAGATATATGTCATGTATATGGATACTTGTATGGTCTTGTCGGCCTATGTTTTGAGTATATAAAGTATTGTGCCGGTCTTATAGGACCGTATGTCATATGTATAAGTCGATACATTATGTTGGGTCATCTTATGTCGAGTATTTCCTCATGTTTTATTGTAGTCATCTCACGATAGCCTTTCCGGCTCATTTACCTATGATAGTATAATACGAAAGATACATTATGTTGGTACTCGGTTGAGTAAGGCACCGGGTGCCCGTCGCAGCCCATTGGTTTGGGTCGTGACAAAAGTGGTATCAGAGCCAGGTTCCGTCCTAGGGAGTCTACAAGCCATGTCTAGTAAAGTCTTGTTTTATGGGTGCATTGTGCACCACACTTATAAGTAGGAGGCTACAGGGCATTTAGGACTATCACTCTTTCTTCTTACTCTAGATCGTGTGGTAGAGCTCAGTTGTAAAACTTTAAACTCCTAAATTCTATTTTATTCATAATAAGACGATACCTACATCCAAAAGACAGTTGGTAAGAGATTGAATGTGGTTATGGAAGAGTTGAGTTAGAGGAACTCGATTTTGTATCATGCTTATGATGAGTAAATGTGAGGTCTTTAGCAGAACATGTGTGTACTAAGACGTGTAAGCTTCTTGATAAGGAGCCTTAAGGTAAGAATATCTATCCACCCATATGGTGAAAATTAATGAGTGATTCAGAAGGTAGATACAAGTTTCAACAAGTAAAAGAATCAAGGTGAAGAAGGGTACAAGGCACCTAGTTAATGAAGCATTATGAGTAAGATGTGATACATGGGTGACAACGGTAGATCAAAACAATGACAGTATTATAGAGTCTATAGTCAAGGGAAGGAAAATATGAGTCGTGATATGTCACGACCCAAACTGATGGGCCGCGATAGGCACCCGGTACCTTACTCAACCGAGTACCAACGTAACGTATCTTTCTTATTACATCATCATATACACGTGACATACGGGCCTAATAGGCCAACATGATCATTTATAAACTCAAAACATAGGCCGACAAGGCCGTACAATCTTTCGCATACACAACATATGTCTACAAGCCTCTAAGAGTATATAAATGTTATAAAGGTAGGGACAGAGCCCCGCCATACCAAACCATTCACATCTAAATAATAGTGACCAAACAAGCAACTCTGGAGACAATGGAGTGCACCACCACTTTTCGCTGAGCTGATAGACTATTTGGAGGACTCTCAACCTGTCTATCGGGACTTGCGAGCATGAAACGCAGCTTCCCCAGGCAAAAGGGGAGTCAGTACAAATAATGTACCAAGTATATAAGGAATGAAAATCAGTAAATAATAGACATGAGAGAAACATGGAGTAAAAGACTCAACATGTACGTCTGCATAGCTCTGTGAATCATTTCATCTTTATAATGTCATGCATATGCGTATAAATGTCACACCATGCATAGGTATATGTGTTCATAACATCATCAAGCCTCTGAGGGCATCCCATCATATCATTTCAGCCACTGTGGGAAAATCATCAACGTATACCAGCTGATTAGGTGGTGGTGCGTATATAACGCCATAACCTTTTCCAATATCCCATATATATAAAATATACATATTTATGCGTATATAACGACATCTGATCATGGGTCAATGTATATGTGTAAATACATGAAATGCAAAAGAAATACGTTAATAATATTTTCTCGGAATGTCATAAAAATAATATGCCTTAGGAAATATGTTAATAAGATTTTCTCGGAATGGCATAAAAATAATATGCCTGACGGATAAATTTTATCAAATACATATTTTTCTGAGACCCATGAATAGAAGATATAATAATAATTCACATGGGGAATCAAGAATATAGACACCCCTAATATTTCTATGAATAGAGTCGTTTATGGTAACTGTGTGTTTGCTCGTTTCTTTCAATATCATTTGGGTCATGCGAAAAAGAAAGAAGGGATAGCCTGAATATACCTTTAAGGCCAACTTTCTACTTGTATCCATGAATAATGTCTTCCACGCCTCAATCATAATCACATAGCATGCCGGCTATTTTGGTAAAGCATTGTAACAAAAGTTATTTAGAGGCTTTAGAGCATAGTGCTAGAACGTTTTCAAAGGTGGTTAATGTTCTTTTGCTTTGTATGATGTAAGGTTATTGATAATTGAATGAATTATACTAATATTCTGGTAGTAGTATAGAAAATGAGATAGTTTTACTTGTTTCCAAGTGCCATGATTACGTGTAACTCTTATTGGCACATGTGTTATACTTTAGATCCATTATGTTGTCAAGCATCCACGTCCACCTATTTGTCAAGACCAATGAGTCACAATGACTTAACTCCTTACTACCTCGTTCTTGGCTTAATAATCTTATCCAATAGCTTTCAAGACTTGCTTAGTCATTATTTAATCCTTACTTGCTGCCACGTTTTTGCCTCTTAGGCTTATCCAATCCAAGATCCTAATTAAGTATTCACTAATTATTAATCTCCCACTAATATTAATAATTATCCAATTATCCACATAATTAAGAATTATCTCAAATTACATAAAATACTACTCACTTTTAATACACTTTATACACCTTACTGTCATAGCCATATGGTACCCTGTATGGTACTAGTCCATAAATATCGGGTATTATTGCTCGGCCCGTATTTTATCCCAAATCGACAACTTTTAATGAAACTCATTTCCTTTTATTTGCTTACCATCTCTCCTTCATGAATTTACTCACCATTTGTTTGAAATAGCATAATGCTTATAATCTCAAGAAAATCTCATCCCCGAACGTACGTTGATTAACTTACAACGAAATATTAGCATTTGCAAATGCGGGATGTAATATCTCATTTCCGAGCTTCCATCAATTTACTTTAGGCATACTTTCACGTACAAAAACATGGGGTGTAACATCATTCCCCCTTTGGAAGATTCGTCCTCGAATATTGACTAATGCACTTATCATTCTCATAACCCATAGCTCTTGCGAATACTTTAATACTCTTCTTGCCATTTAGGTAACTATTCTGCGAATAAATCCAAAGGCCAGGGCATTCCCCCTTTTAGGCCTCCTTCCCACACCATGGCTTGTGACCGAAATCCTTCATATATCGTAACTGTTGCTACCTTCTATCATTCAGCATGTACGATACTGACCTTGTAAGTGCGTCTATGCGACACCTCTCTCCTTTTCCCTCTAACTTTTAGCCAATCTCCAGGCCTCACATTGTACACATATACAGAGTTTGATAAAATGTCTCTCTGGGCATCTATAGGTATATTGAAGTTCTTCGCTCGATACTTTGTTGAACTTACGAATATTGCTATACCTTATTTCATAGAACCGTTTATCCATCCGTATGACTTTACTGCATCTAGGTGGGTCATACTATACTATAACTCTTACTTCGATTTATCATTATTGAGGTCTGCTACCGAACTCCACGTTACTTTCGTTACTTATCCCATATGTATAAATCTAAGTACTTTAATGCTTTCTCATCACTTGTTCGTCTTAACAATGACAGCCTAATCTCACCTCATACTTTTGTCCATTCACTGTTGATTCACCTTATTGTTGATCTATCATCTACCATTGATAACTTGATCTCTTATGTAATACTTCCGCTAGGGGTGATACTAAACATATTGTATAGCATCCCAATATGACTCACCTTACATGGGTATTTTAACCCTGTACAATTCATGAAATCCTCTTAAAGTCATTACTCCATCAAAGGCCCAAACGTCATCCTTTATCTATCACAATCACACCCTCATTCTACTCTAGATGCTATTAGTCTTAGAATCCTTTGAGTCCATTCAGGCTATGCTGAACTTTCTATAACTTAGAGAAACTATTAGCTCTCTTGTTTTCATGGGCTTAATCTCGTGGACTTATCCATTCTCGTCACCTTCTTACTCCCCCTTTCTCCTCCTTACTCCTACCATAAAACTTCATTGTTTTACTATACTTTAGCTTGCGACCTATACATATCTATTTATACTATTCGCAACCTTCCTTCAACTTTCTTGCACCATAGATTTCGTTGTGTTATTTTGGAACATCAAGCGAGACATCACATCATCTCTAACTCTTCTTTGCTCTCTTGACTAGATCTTTCAGTACTTAGAAACCATAGGTTGGGAGATATGCCACTGACGACGACGCTACCATTCTTGGATATTGAATACAGTGCTTCTAGCCTTCTACCTGTAGTATGGATTATTCGCAACCTTCTGCATTTGAATATCTCATACGTTGTTCACCTTTCCCTTACTTACCTTAAAATCTCACATCACGTCTTCTATCTCTTTCATGACCTTGCTTTAACACAGGTATAATTCACATCCACAACTTGAAGCTCTATTATAATACTTGCACCTCTGGTGCATACACAATCCGGTGAGAGCTTCATGCTGACTTCTTATGAGGTTGGTAATCTTCTTACTGGCTTTATCGTAGAACCGTTATAGAATATGGTTGTTGTACTATCTATCTTGTGCCTCTGATATTAAGGATGATCCTGTAATGTTCTCAATCACATTTTCTATAATTGTCTAGGGCCAATAATCAGACTCCTCATTTACTTGGTTGATATAACTCTTCAGTTTCCTCTTCCTTCTGATCAACCTTTATGTAGGCTTAAGCTATCTTCCAATCTATGACTCATAGCATTTAGTTATTACTTTTAGCCTTTCATGGATGCCATGGAAAACCACGATACAATCTTCTAATGATTCAATCCTTTGTCGATTATCTGGACCCAATTCCTTCTTTTAACTTACACCGGAGTTTTCTACGGCTGATCGTTAATCGAATAATTCCTTTCGTTCCATCTCAGTTTCCTTCAAACGTAAGCAAGTGCTTTTCCTGGTCTTTGCCTCTTGTTGCATAAATACTTAGCTTATCTGAGTTCTCACATATGCTGAGATTTTTGTGCAACTCATATGGTCTGGAATATTAATTTTGGTTTTACTCCCAGCTCATTGGCCATGGTAGGTGCCACTTTCTTATGGAGTGCATACAATGTTATTGTGAGACTGTTTTTATAAGACCATTCCCTCCTTAGGTCACTGAGCTTAGGTTGAAGCCTTTTTCCTTACTTTCTCAGCTAGTCTTTCATTGTAGTATTTAGGGAGGACCCTATGACGCTTGTAACACTGTGAGCTTATTACGGACCTTTTGATGTCCTTCCTGGCCTATAATTATTCGTTGCTACTTATCTCCATGTCCTTGCGCTTGTAGGGTTGCCTTTGAACTAATATTTTGACTGTCTTCCCAGAGGCACTCTCTTTTATTCCCATAACATTCATACGGTACCTTTAGCTACCCCGACTCCTCTCTGAATTAATCTCAAGTATTACAATGACATTACTACGAGGCTGAATTCACTGTATTGGGTTTTACTATGCTTATCTTGCATGATCTGCTGATTCATCTGTAACCTCCTGTCTAGCCCTAACTAGTCTCTTCCTGATCAATTACTAACTACTCGTTGGCCCATTCGCATCTTAATATTCCGCGTAATCTTTCTTGGTTTATTGCCTTTACCTTAACTTACGTCTCATACTGGCTCCTTATTTATTAATAACAGCTCGGGCAGGAACCCTTACTTTCTCTCATTGACGTCATGCTTGCACAATATTCAGGAATCATAGCATATCTGTAGGATTTGGATAAGTTCCATCTCATTCCTCTTTTATTTTTATCGTATTCTTCCTTTACAATTCCATAGTCACTAGAACCACTTAATTCTGATTTAATGCCACATCATACCATATTCCCCCCTTTAGGGGAGCACTAAGATTTAGCTCTACAATGATCTAAGTATAGATGTTTTACCCTCTCATCTTTGGCATCTTTTCACATCATCGATGATCCTTACTTGCTTCGTGGTAATCCTTCAGTACCAAGGATAACGAAATTCCTCACTCGCAATGGTGACACTTAGTGTAACTGGCACATACAGTCCCTTAGGCTTAACTTTACTCACCTTGCTTGCTTTAGGGAAGCGTCTTCCTGAATGACCATTCTCTGAATTTTTCATGAATCTTCTTCTGTTGTCCACTCTATTATCGCCGGAATAAAATCTAAAATTCTCATGATACTGACTATTATCCAATCACTCAGTCCCTAATTCATGTATAGTTTATCTTGTTCACCAGCCCATACTGGTTTCTATTGTTCTAGGGTCTAACTCTTCCTTCCGGTAGTCGCGTTGGAGTCACGAACTTATTTCTTGAAATGAGGATATGACTTTATGGCCTATATTCTTTTGTTGTCTCAAGGCCTGTCACCTCTCGTCTTTTCCTTCAATTGATTATAGACTCTATAATTTTGTCATCTTTTTGATCCACCGTTGTCATCTATGTATCATATCGTACTCATAATGCTTTATTAACTCTTTTCTTATTTCCCTCTAATATTTATGTCTATCACTTTATTCTGAAAACTCGAACAAGATATTATTTTGCTTTTAGCCCCTCTTGCTCCATCCACTGGCTCCTCAAATTGCCTAACATTCTCTTTCTACCAGGGATGGGAGCCACAGTAAGGTAATAGTTATCCCTTCCAGGCTTCCAATGCTTATCTTTGTAGTACTCAAATCTAGCTGTACTATTTTAGGGTGCACCATCAAGGTGTCTCATGAGGAGATCCATCACCACATTTTCCCTATCCATCGGAAATGTCAACCAACTCTACCAATCTATCCACTATTTTGGGTTACTCTATCCCTAGCCAGATCCCGATAACTCGTCCTTCTCTTAAACTCTGTCTGTTAGCTCCCATAAGGCATAACTAAGATCGGTGTGGCCGATTGTACATACATTTGTCACTGTTGAAGGTAACTCAAAATGCTTATATCTCTTTTCCTGAATGGTAAATAATGATAATCTTTATTGACTGGGTACCTCGTACCCTTCTTCATATTGCTTATTTACTTCTTGAAACTTGTATTTATCTTCTGAATCACTCATTGCCTTTCACGATAAAGGTGGATAGATATTCTTGCCTTAAGGCTCCTTATCAAGAAGCTTACACGTAAGGTACACACATGTTCTGCTGAAGACTTCACATTTATCCATCATATGAATGATGCAAACTCAAGTTCCTCTAACTAAACTCTTCCATGGCTATATCTCTTACCAACCATCTCTCTGGATGTAGGTATCATCGTATTATGAATAAGATAGAGTTTAGGAAATTGAGTTATTACAATCGAGCTCTACCACACGATCTTGAGTAAGAAGAAAGAGTGACAGTCTTAAATGCCCTGTAGCCTCCTGCTTATAAGTGTGGTGCACGACACACCCATAAACAAGACTCTACTAGACACGGCTTGTAGACTCCCTAGGACAGAACTGCTCTGATACCACTTTTGTCACGACCTAAACCGATGGACCGCGACGGGCACCCGGTACCTTACTCAACTGAGTACCAACATAACATATCTTTCTTGTTACATCATCATATACACGAGACATACAGGCCTAATAGGCCAGCATGATCATATATAAACTCAAAACATAGGGCGACAAGGCTGTACAATCTTTCCCGTACACGAAATATGTCTACAAGCCTCTAAGAGTACATAAATGTTATAAAGGTCGGGACAGAACCCCGCCATACCAAACCATACACATCTAAATCATACTGACCAAACAAGCAACTCCGAAGCAAATAGAGTGCACCAATATCTTCTACTGAGTTGATCGCCTACTTGGAGGACTCTCGACCTATCTATCGAGACTTGCGGGCATGAAACACAGCATCCCCAGGCAAAAGGGACGTCAGTACAAATAATGTACCGAGTATGTAAGGAATGAAAATCAGTAAATAATAGACATGAGAGAAACATGGAGTAAAAGACTCGACATGTACGTCTGCATAGGTCAGTGAATCATTTCATCTTTATAATGTCATGCATATTCATATAAATGTCATACCATGCATAGGTATATATGTTCATAACATCATCAAGCCTCTGAGGGCATCCCATCATATCATTTTGGCCACTGTGGGCAAATCATCAACGTATACCAGCTGATCAGGTGGTGGTGCGTATATAACGCTATAAGCTTTTCCCATATCCCATATACATATAATATACATTTTAAGCGTATATAATGTCATCTGGTCATGGGTCAATGTATATGTATAAATGCATGAAATGCATAAGAAATACGTTAATAATATTTTCTCTGAATGTCATAAAAATAATATGCCTTAAGAAATACGTTAATAAGATTTTCTCGGAATGTCATAAAAATAATATGCCCGTCGGATAAATATTATCGAATACGTATATTTTTGAGACCCATGAACAGAAGATAGAATAATAATTCATATGGGGAATCAAGAATCTAGACACCCATAGTATTTCTATGAATAGAGTCATTTATGAAAACTGTGCGATTGCTCTTTTCTTTCAGTATCATTTGGGTCATGCCAAAAAGAAAGAAGGGATAGCCTTAACATACCTTTAAGGCCAACTTTCTACTTGTATCCATGAACAATCGCTTCCACACCTGAATCATAATCACATAGCATGCCAGCTATTTTGGTAAAGCGTTGTAACAAAAGTTATTTAGAGGCTTTAGAGCATAGTGCTAGAACATTTTCACAGGTGGTTAATGTTCTTTTGCTTTATATGATGTAAGGTTATTGATAATTGAATGAATTATACTAATATTCTGGTAGTAGTATAGAAAATGAGATAGTTTTACTTGTTTCCAAGTGCCATGATTACGTGTAACTCTTGGTGACACATGCGTTATACTTTAGATCCATTATGTTTTCAAGCATCCACGTCCACCTATTTGTCAAGACCAATGAGTCACAATGACTTAACTCCTTACTGCCACGTTCTTGGCTTAATAATCTTATCCAATAGCTTTCAAAACTTGCTTAGTCATTATTTAATCCTTACTTTCAGCCACGTTTTTGCCGCTTAGGCTTATCCAATCCAAGATCCTAATTAAGTATTCACTAATTATTAATCTCCCACTAAAATCAATAATTACCCGATTATTTACATAATTAAGAATTATCTCAAATTACATAATATACTACTAACTTTTAATACACTTTATACACCTTACTATCATAGCCATATGGTACCTTGTATGGTACTAGTCCATAAATATCGGGTATTATCGCACGGCCCGTATTTTATCCCAAATCGACAACCTTTAATTAAACTCATTTTCTTCTATTTGTTTACCTTCTCTCCTTCACGAATTTACTCACCATGTGTTTGAAATAGCATAATGCTTATAATCTCAAGAAAATATCATCCCCGAACTTACGTCGATTAACTTACGACAAAAATTTAGCACACGAAAATGCCGGATGTAATATCTCATTTCTGAGCTTCCATCAATTTACTTATGGCATACTTTCATGTAAGAAAACATTGGGTGTAACATGAAAGGCCTTGAGACAACAAAAGAGTGTAGGCCATAAAGTCATATTCGCATTTCGAGAATAAGTTCATGACTCTAACATTATTACCAGAAGGAAAAGGTAGACCCCAGAGTAATAGAAATCAGTATGGGCTGGTGAACAAGGTAAACTAAACATGAATTAGGGACTGAGTGATTTGATAATAGTCGGTATCATGAGAATTTCATATTGCATTCCAGCGATAATAGAATGGACGATAGAAGAATAACCTTTAAAGGTCATTCAGGAAGACGCTTCCCTAAAGCAAGCAATGTGAGCAAAGTTAAGCTTAAGGGACTATGTGTGCCAGCTACACTAAGTGTCACCCTTATGAGTAAGGAATTTTGTTATCCTTGGTACAAAAGGATTACCGCAAGGCGAGTAAGGGTCATCGATGATGACGCCAAAGATGAAGAGGTAAAACATCTATAGGTAGGTCGTCGTAGCTCTAAATCTTAGTACTCCCCTAAAGGGGAGAATATGGAGTGATGTAGTATTAAGTCAGAATTAAGTGGTTTTAGTAACT
>AWOL01S0032277.1:24329-35846 GCA_000715115.1 Nicotiana otophora
TGAAGTTTTAGCAAATGAACTAAATAACTTAAGCATGTTTAGTCTGAAGTTTTAGCAAATGAACTAAACAACTTCAGCATGCATTAACAAAAATTCATTAGAAAATTACATATTACAAGACAAAAACTTAAGCATGTTTAGTCTGAAGTTTTTGCAAATGAACTAAATAACTTCAGCATGTTTAAATTGATGTTTTAGCAAATGAACTAAAAAACTTTAGCATGTTTAGTCTGAAGTTTTAACAAATGAACTAAATAACTTCAGCATGTTTAGACTGAAGTTTTGGATAAAACTCATGACAAAACTGTTGACTGCAGGATAAATAACTTCAGCATACATTAGCATCAAGTTTTAGCTTTAATATAAAACAACTTCAGCTGCTACTGTAATTGGCCGAAGTTTTACACCATCTCGCATGCTAATGAATAACCCCTAGTACTGTAAAACAACGTTATCTCCAAAGTCCAAATGTTAGCATGCTGCTACGTTTATCAGGGCTTGTTTTACAGTATGCTAATGCGAATGAGGTCATCTCCAAAGTAGCATGCTAATGCTAATGCTATCAGGAGTGCAATTGTCATATTATTACGATTTTTTTATCAATTGGCTACCAAATCAATAATTTTTAAAAATATGGTACAAGTTAAAATGTGGCACAAATATAGGGTACGTGTGCAAATCCCCCGAAAATATTTGATGTAAAATGTTGGGTTGTTTTCACTTTTAGCCCGTGTCATAAACTATTTATATTTAGTAGCGAAAAAAAATATAAAATTTGTATATATATATATATATATATATATATAATATATTTCGGCTATTGTTTTGAAAGTTGTTATACAATTATGGTTATGCAACTTAATATTCAAACACGAATAGGAAACGAAAAGCAAGAACTTACAAACTGATGAGAAATTTTAAACTTCCAAACCAACCAACACGAATTGAATATCATCCATCGTCTTATTCTTCTGTCTATTTCAGTGCCATCACTGAGCTGGCATTTAATGAAAGGAAATTTAAAAATTAGAGATTAAGGTTGAGACGTACGTGTCGGGACATTAATATAGTCGGACTATTAAGTGAAATTTATTCGATGTTTACATACGACCACACTAATGTGGCCCAACTGTGGCCACACGGGTGAAATTACACCAACAACCTCCTAATTATTTAGCCTTACAATTTTTCCTCCAAAACAGAAAATTAAATATGGAGAGGCTTTTCCTATTCCCAAGCATTGAGCTGCGTGAAATTATTCATGCAGTTTTTACATCATATTGTATTTCTATTGTATTTTATGTGTATAACAAATTATTGTATTTTCTTAAAATAAAATACGGTATAGATTTAATAGGAGGAAGAAAATTTGAATTTATCAGATTTAATAGCATCAATACTTCCTCCTTATCAATAATACAAGGAAAAATAAGTATAACAATAATACAAGAAAAAATAACAGACAATATTATAAGAAAATCATAGTAATCCATAAACATTTTAATGACAAGGGTAAAACACAGTCACTACATGACCTTAATGAAAGAATCGAAAGAGCTAAGCATTAGATGTTCCTAGCACATCAAAAGCGAATATCAATATAACTATGAATCGCAACGATGTAATTAACATTATCGTAGTATATGACTACAACCTTAGTCAATGGACTTATATATATATATATATATATATATATTGTTGTTATGAATAACTAATGGCCGATACGTATGATCTTAATGAATGAAATTATATATTGGCTATTACATAAACGATTAATATAACTATGAATCGCGACGATGTAATTAATATAGGTTATATGACTACCACCTTAGTCAATGGATTTATATGTTACTATTAATATCTACTTATTATTATGGTTTGAATTAAATAATTTAACAATTGAGGTCAAAATAAAAATCGCATAGGGACTATGAATAACTAGTTGCCGATACGTATGACCTTAATGAATGAAATTATATATTAGCTATTATATAAATGGTCAATATAACTATGAAGCGCACCGATATAATTAACATAGGTTATATGACTATAACCTTAGTGAATGGATTTATATGGTTACCATTAATATCTACTTATTATTATGGTTTGAATTAAATAATTTAACAATTGAGGTCAAAATGAACATTACACATGGACTATGAATAACTAGTGGCCGATACGTATGACCTTAATAAATGAGATTATATATTAGCTATTATATAAACAGTCAATATAATTATGAAGCGCAACGATATAATTAACATATGTTATATGACTACAACTTTAGTCAATGGATTTATATAGTTACTATTAATATCCACTTATTATTATGGTTTGAATTAAATAATTTAATAATTGAGGTCAAAATGAACATTACACAAGGACTATGAATAACTAGTGGCCGATACGTATCACCTTAATGAATGAAATTATATATTGGCTATTACATAAATGATCAATATAACTATGAATCGCAACGATGTAATTAACATTAGCGTAGTATATGACTACAACCTTAGTCAGTGCACTTATATTGTTGCTATGAATAACTAATGGCCGATATGTATGACCTTAATGAATGAAATTATATATTGGCTATTACATAAACGATCAATATAACTATGAATCGCAATGGTGTAATTAACATAGGTTATATGACTACAACCTTAGTCAATGAATTTATATGGTTACTATTAATATCTACTTATTATTATGGTTTGAATTAAATAATTTAACAATTGAGGTCAAAATGAACATTACATAGGGACTATGAATAACTAGTGGCCAATACGTATGACCTTAATGAATGAAATTATATATTAGCTATTATATAAATGGTCAATATAACTATGAAGCGCAACGATATAATTAACATAGGTTATATGACTACATCCTTAGTCAATGGATTTATATGGTTACTATTAATATCTACTTATTATTATGGTTTGAATTAAATAATTTAACAATTGAGGTCAAAATGAACATTACACAAGGACTATGAATAACTAGTGGCCGATACGTATGACCTTAATAAATGAGATTATATATTAGCTATTATATAAACAGTCAATATAATTATGAAGCGCAACGATATAATTAACATATGTTATATGACTACAACTTTAGTCAATGGATTTATATAGTTACTATTAATATCCACTTATTATTATGGTTTGAATTAAATAATTTAATAATTGAGGTCAAAATGAACATTACACAAGGACTATGAATAACTAGTGGCCGATACGTATCACCTTAATGAATGAAATTATATATTGGCTATTACATAAATGATCAATATAACTATGAATCGCAACGATGTAATTAACATTAGCGTAGTATATGACTACAACCTTAGTCAGTGCACTTATATTGTTGCTATGAATAACTAATGGCCGATATGTATGACCTTAATGAATGAAATTATATATTGGCTATTACATAAATGATCAATATAACTATGAATCGCAACGATGTAATTAACATTAGCGTAGTATATGACTACAACCTTAGTCAGTGCACTTATATTGTTGCTATGAATAACTAATGGCCGATATGTATGACCTTAATGAATGAAATTATATATTGGCTATTACATAAACGATCAATATAACTATGAATCGCAATGGTGTAATTAACATAGGTTATATGACTACAACCTTAGTCAATGAATTTATATGGTTACTATTAATATCTACTTATTATTATGGTTTGAATTAAATAATTTAACAATTGAGGTCAAAATGAACATTACACAGGGACTATGAATAACTAGTGGCCGATACGTATGACCTTAATGAATGAAATTATATATTGGCTATTACATAAACGATCAATATAATTATGAATCACAATGATGTAATTAACATTAGCGTAGTATATGACTACAACCTTAGTCAATGGACTTATATTGTTTCTATGAATAACTAGTGGCTGATATGTATGACCTTAATGAATGAAATTATATATTGGATATTATATAGACGGTCAATATAACTATGAATCGCAACGATATAATTAACATAGGTTATATGACTACAACCTTAGTCAATGGATTTATATGGTTACTATTAATATCTACTTATTATTATGGTTTGAATTAAATAATTTAACAATTGAGGTCAAAATGAACATTACATAGGGACTATGAATAACTAGTGGCCAATACGTATGACCTTAATGAATGAAATTATATATTAGCTATTATATAAATGGTCAATATAACTATGAAGCGCAACGATATAATTAACATAGGTTATATGACTACATCCTTAGTCAATGGATTTATATGGTTACTATTAATATCTACTTATTATTATGGTTTGAATTAAATAATTTAACAATTGAGGTCAAAATGAACATTACATAGGGACTATGAATAACTAGTGGCCAATACGTATGACCTTAATGAATGAAATTATATATTAGCTATTATATAAATGGTCAATATAACTATGAAGCGCAACGATATAATTAACATAGGTTATATGACTACATCCTTAGTCAATGGATTTATATGGTTACTATTAATATCTACTTATTATTATGGTTTGAATTAAATAATTTAACAATTGAGGTCAAAATGAACATTACACAAGGACCATGAATAACTAGTGGCCGATATGTATGACCTTAATAAATAAAATTATATATTGGCCATTATATAAACAATCAATATAGCTATGAATCGCAATAATGTAATTAACATTAGCGTAGTATATGGCTACAACCTTAGTCAATGGACTTATATTGTTGCTACGAATAACTAATGGCCAGTACTATGACATTAATGAATGAAATTATATATTGACTATTACATAAAAGATCAATATAACTATGAATCGCAAGGATGTAATTAATATAGGTTATATGACTACAACCTTACTCAATGGATTTATATGGTTACTATAATATCTATTTATTATCATGGTTTGAATTAAATAATTTAACAATTGATGTCAAAATGAACATTACATAGGGACACTTAATTCATTAGTATTTCATAATTAAATTATTAATTAGGTCCCAAATCTAACAAATGATGTCAAAATTATCATTACAATAGGACTAAATATGCAAAATGCACATTTTAATTAGGTTCTAAATCTGCATTTTACTAAACTTTATGGTCAAATGTGTCTTTTTGAAAGATTGGTCGTGCATATATACACATTCACCCACACAACCCAAAAGACATAAACACACACTCTTACACAAACCCTAGAAAACCAACTATGGACTCCTCTCCCTGTTGTGCCAAACAATCCCTATCTTACTCCTCTTCTGATGATAACGAGGAAGAGCATAATCCACTTGAAGTGCTTATGAATTCGGACTAAATGAGTTTTTACTATTATTTTTTATGACTTAACTCCATATAAATATATGCATCGGTATATTTTTGATGCCTCCGACAGTGTGGCTTTGTGCCTTATAGTTTAGGGTTAAAAGTTATTACTAATGGTTTTTTCTTCTGTTTGTAGCATATTCCAAAACGAATCTACGAGCATCTTCCTGAAACAAACAACACCGCGCTTCTTCAATATCATAGAAAAAAGTGATTTCTAGGATTGTCCATTGGTGAACGAAGAAGGCTCAAAGAAAGTTAGAAAAATTTTATGGTGGAGAATGATATCAAGCGAGGCAGGGTCGTTAAATTTGAGTTGGTTGAAATTGCACCATTGTTTGTTATCTTCAAAGTGTAAGGGAAAGGACAAGGAACTTTTGAAGATCCGGTTAAAATTAATTAGTTTTTAGGTTATGTCTGTGTTGTTTTTTCCTGTTTTTAGATTTTATTTTTAAGTTCATCCAGTTATTGTATGTGTACTTTTATTTTCTATTGAACTATGAATGATATAAAATTTCTATCTTCATTTAGCTTTCGTGTGTTTTTTGTTATAATTGTATCTTTTTTTTTATTTTTTATATCATTTCAAAAGACTAAAACATTCTTGAATTCGAAAGAGTTAGGAAGAGTAAATAAGAGGTGTAAATGCTTCATTGAGAAATTAAATGGTTGACATGTGAATAGTTTTGTTAGTAAATAGGATTCAATATCTACATGGGGAATCAAAAATTGTAGTTATAAATACAATTTTGGTAACCAAAATAGTTAATACAATTCAACTAACACCATTAGTTTCGACAACAACTCTATTCAAACCAAACCAGATAGTCGCACCAGTAATAGGTTGTTCGTTCACTGACAAGATTTTTTAAGCTAACTAAAATGGAGGATTCTTTAGGCTAACATTAATATAAGTAATTTCAGTGGTTAAATTATTAGGCTAATTAAGAATCTTTTTTTCAAATACTAGAAGAATATATTTTTTTTTTACAAAAAACTATGACATCGATCCTACTTGTGTGAGTTCACACGCTTAGCCACGTTGTGATCATAATGATAATGTCATATGTACCATATGAAAATATACAAACTCAAATATGTTAAAAAACTCATATTATGATCTTTTGCTCCGCTAATTAGAAAACTTATACAATAATATCTTTATCGAAATATTTTCTTCGGTTCTAAGTACACGTATAAATGAATATCCCGTGTCCGGTCAAACACGAAATGATACGCACATGGATAGATATAGTATTCTAATGACATGTTCCGTTGAATCTATAACTTCGAGTCAGACTATAAATTTATGTATAAAAATTAGTGTGGTAGAAATACCTATTCACTCATACTTAGAAGAACATATGTGAGTAAGAGATGAAAAAGCAATCAAGTATTAGGTTTGTTTAAGTATTAGAGCTTTGAAGAAGGATAAAATATACCTTAAGGTTTTGTTTTCGGCTATCTAGGGTTGTTTAAATATTAGGACTTTGAAAACCTTATTATGCGAAAGATATACGAAAGGCACAATCAAGTATATGTATATTGAAGAATAAATTCGAAATGTATACGCGTATACTACAAAAAAAAAAAAAAAAGATACGTTTATGGGAAATAGGGTTTGCATGCTTGATATTTTTCATATATTGGGAATACAAGCATTCAATGGATGAGAGAGAATCAAGGAGAGAAATTCAAAACCTAACAGGAAGGGCATTTTTGGTATAAAATTAGTGCAAAAAGCCTAATTTAGGTGTGATTTTACATTAATAACCCCATTTGGACCATTATGGCCAAAAAGAGTGTGGCAGAAAGGAATTTTCCCATTTAACTGTGGCTAAATTAATATAAATTCTAGATCAACCTCGTTCTATCATTTAACCTTGACAACTAGCAATGTATGAATATAATTTCCCCTTAATTCCAGTTGCATATGCTTTTATTTTGGAAGCTTGTCATCTCTGGTTCCAAAGCAAACAACACTTAATTTTCCTATGGTTGTTCACGAAAGCTTTCTGGTGATTTGAATTAATGAGGTACATATAAGGACTCGTTTGGTAGGAAGGATAAAGGATAATTATTCTCAGATAAGTTTATCCCATGTTTGATTGAGATAAAATCATAATTAAACTAATTTTGGGATTAGTTATCTCGGGATTGTAATATTATTTTTATTTTTATGAAAGGGTGGGATAACAATTTCGGGATAACTAATCCTAAATAACTTGTTTTCCAACCATATGACCCCTAACTATATACTTAAAGTTGAATGAATTTTAAAATTCTTTTTATGAAAAGCACATTATCCTTAACCCTATAAAACTAGGGTTATTTATTATCACATGATGAAAAGCTTTGGAAAGTGGCCCTTCCAAAGCTTTTTGTTATGTCAAACACTAGCCACATCATGTGAAGGGCCATAATGAGGTAAATAATATGCTACAAGAAGTTAAAAAATATTGATAGTGTAATTTATTTTTTTTGGGTATTGATCGACGACGGAACAAAGAACAGTTATTTTAGTTTTACATTTACATCATAAATAACAATTACTAGAAATATATTTATGATTTCAGGTCAGCTTTCTGACAAAAATATTGCATCAATATATATCTGTTTGTTTGTGCATATATCTCCAAAAATTTGATAATCATTTAACAGCTAGCTAGCAGATGGTTCGTTGATAATGTTGACTGGGTAAATTATTGATTAGGAACGTGTACTTTACATCTAAAACTCGTCTGCTTTCGATTTTTCCTAATTTATGCTCTTAATATATAACAGCGATCAGCCAAGCATAATTTTGAGGTGAATTCTCATTTTGTTATTGAATTTGATGAGCCTATATTCTCTTCAATTTTTCAAATGCCAATAAGATATTGAAACTATTGTTAGACTAACATAAGCGCGCGATAGCATGAGTAGTCACAATATTTCTCTTTAAATATTCTGTAGCCATTCAAGTTTTACTCTTTTCACACACACAAAAAAAAATGTAAGTAGGTAAAGACGAACATTTTCAGGACTATTTTATTAGTTTATTTATCAGGTTTAATTTAGAGTTTACAATAATCACACCGTGCATATAAATATTTTTCATACTACAATTCTGCAGATAAAACTTAAACTCACTCTTCACTAGAATATATTAGGTTATCAATGCTTAAAGTTTTACTTGTTAATAGTTTACTTTTGATTTGATAATATAATGGTGGATGGGGTGGGGGAGGGGCTTAATTTATTAACTGATGATTAAGGAGAAATACATTTTGTGACTGGGACTCCCATTAGACAATATGTGTTACGTTAACCATGTTAGCACAATAAGATTCCCGCTCATCAAAATAAATTAAAATCAAAGCGTGTTGTACATTGATATAGTTATGATCCATATTGCTGCTTAGACTTTTGTAAAAAGCACCGTGCTGTTGGAATAAAACGGCCAAAGATACTTTTAACATAATATGATTTGTTCGCTTTGGACTAAACCCATACAAATATTTTCCAAAAGGCTTCACACGATTAAGAGTATTTAACTCCTTATAAGTAGATCATTTTTCTTTTCATTTTTCATGTAGGACTTTGTTCACATGCCCAACAATGTCCCCTGGTTCCACATGGTACATCATCATTTGTGGGCTAATTGGAGATTAACCGTGTGCCACCCACATGATACGAGTATTTAATGGCCACTGACGCTCAATGGAGAGGATGTGTATGCGTTTTTGAAGCTACGGGTAAAGGTAGTAACCCGATCCATGGACGAGCAAAAGCACTAAGCCAGGCCCTGCGCCATCACTTCGCCATTTCCATACTCGTCTCGCCAAACCTCTAGATCTGATACCAGTTGTTGAGATAAAACGACCCAAAGATACCCTTAATATGGTGTAATATTTTCCACTTTAGGCCAACAAACAACAACAACAACCCAGTATAATCCCACTAAGTGAGGTCTGGTGAGGGTAATGTGTACGCAGACCTTACCCCTACCATGAGGTAGAGAGGCTATTTCCAATAAACCCTCTGCATCCTTCCCTCCAAGAACTCCCCACCTTGCTCTTGGGGTGACTCGAACTCACAACCTCTTTGATTGGAAGTGGAAGTTGCTTACCATCAGACCAAATCCACATATTTGTTTTTCTAAAAAGTCTCACACCATTAAGAGTGTCCAACTCCTTATAAGTAGATCATTATATTTTCTTACTTTTTATGTGGGATTCATGTTGATCTGGTACTTGATATATTGTAGTTTTTAATTATTTATAAAATGGCGCAAAAAATAACATAAATTTTTCAAAAAAGCAAAATTATTGTTTATAAGAGAATATTTAGGGTTTTGCAAGCAACTCCTTGAATTATCTCGCCGAAAACGCTAACAAATGGTGAAAAAAATTCTTCTGACCATGAGAAAGATTTCCGTTTTTTGATAGACGCGCCACCTTGGATTCTAAAGAGTTATTTGTCATAAAATTAAGTGTCTATAGTAGTGCCGGCTCAAGGGCCAAGCGACTGAAGCGGGCGCTTTAGGCCCCAATTCTTTTGAGCCCCTTTAATTATTAAAAGTAGGTCTTATGCGTTAATTATTTTTTTTTAAAACGTTTAATAATTTGATTAAAAATATAAAATCTAAAGAACTGTTTGTTATGTAATTGAAAGTGACTATATATACATTTCTGGTAATGTACATATATAACCCAAATTATTTTATTCTCTTTTTCATTCTCATAAAAATACCGTGTATTTTACGTTCTCTATTCTTTTTCCTCTAAGCTATCTATTCTCGAAAAAACAAGTGTTGAAGGGCATAGAATAAATCAAATTGTGTTATAAAATAAAGACTGCAAAGTAAAAACAATTATAGAGAGAAACTGATATATTATTCAAATTTCAAATTTATGTACATAACGAACTGAAATTTCCTCTATTTATAGAAGAAAACAAGCTGCTGTGTAAGCTGCTTCTGCAAGCTACTGTGTAAGCTGCTACTGTACCAGATATAGATAATCTTCTATCGGGGGTAATGTTTATCCATAACGGGGTACCGAATGGATAAGCTCATTATACCAGATATAGATAATCTTCTACCGGGAGTAATATTTATCCATAACGGGATACCGAAAGGATAAGCTCATTATACCAGATATGGATAATCTTCTACCGGGGTAATGTTTATCCATAATGAGGCACCGAAAGGATAAGCTCATTGTACCAGATATAGATAATCTTATACCGGGTGTGATGTTTATCCATAACGTGGTACTGAAAGGATAAGCTTCTTGAGAAGACTTATTTCCAATAGAGTATTAAATAGATAAACATATTTACGGTAGAGTCTCATATAGATAAGCTTCTTCAGGAAGCTTATTTACAACAGAGTACTAAATGAACATCCATAATATAATATATTTATAACACTCCCCTTTGGATGTTCATTAAAAGATAATGCGCTTCATTAAAACCTTATTAGGAAAAAACCCGTGGAAAAAAATTCTAGTGAAGGAAAAAGAGTACACATATTTAGTAATACGCATAACTAGTTATCTAACAAAAACCTTATAAGGAAAACCCTGTGGGAAAAACCTTAGTAAGGGAAAAAGAGTATAACGCGTATTTTACTCCCCCTGATAAAAATTCTGTTTCAAATATTTGAGTATCCGCATTCCAATCTTGTATACCCTCTTCTCAAAAATTGAAGTTGGCAAAAATTTAGTGAATAAATCTGCCAGATTGTCACTTGAACGGATTTGTTGCACATCAATGTCACCATTTATATCCTTTTAGAAATCCCCTCTTTAATTGGGCTATGCATGCAACATTGTCTTCGTATAAAATTGTGGAACTTTTATCACATTCCAAACCACATTTTCCTTGAATAAAATGAATTACTGATCCCGACCATACGCATTCCCTACCTGCTTCATGAATAATTATTATCTCATCATGATTTGAAGAAGTAGCAACAATAGATTGCTTCGTGGAGCGCCATGATATGACAGTATTTTCACATGTAAACATGTACCCGGTTTGAGATCGAGCTTTATGTGCATCAGATAAATAACATGCATCTGCATAACCAACAAGATCTACACTTTCTTTGTTAGAATAATATAAACCCATATCAAGTGTTCCCTTTAAATATCGCAATATATGCTTAATCTCGTTCCAATGTC
>AWOL01S0032278.1:3882-29551 GCA_000715115.1 Nicotiana otophora
GCGGACCTTGAGGAAGTTTGATGCAGTTTGGGTGATTGTTGACAGGTTGACCAAGTCGGCACATTTTATTCCTGTTGTGACTACGTATACTTCAGAGAGGTTGGCCCAGATTTATATTCAGGAGATAGTTCGGTTGCACGGTGTGCCAATTTCCATCATATCAGATAGAGGCCCTCAGTTTAATTCACATTTCTGGAGAGCAGTACAGAGTGAGTTGGGGACCCGTGTAGAGCTCAGCACAGCCTTTCATTCACAGACCGACGGGCAGTCAGAGCGGACAGTTTAGATTTTTGAGGATATGCTCAGGGCATGTGTGATCGACTTTGGAGGTCAGTGGATCGTTTCCTGCCTTTGGCCGAGTTTGCTTATAATAATAGTTACCAATCCTGCATCGAGATGGCTCAATTTGAGGCTTTATATGGTCGGCGATGTCGTTCACCTATCAGATGGTTTGAGCCAGGTAAGGCTAAGTTATATGGTACTGATTTGGTAAGGGATGCCTTGGAAAAGGTAAAGTTGATTCAGGAGCGACTTCGTACAGCACAGTCCAGACAAAAGAGTTACGCGGATCAGAAAGCGCGTGATATATCATTTATGGTAGGTGAAAAAGTTCTCTTGAAGGTTTCGCCGATGAAGGGAATTATGAGATTCGGGAAGAAGGGCAAGTTGAGCCCAAGGTTTATAGGCCCATTTGAGGTGTTGAAACGAGTTGGGGAGGTTGCTTATGAGCTTGCATTGCCTCCCAGCCTATCGGGAGTTCATCCGGTCTTTCATGTATGTATGCTCCGGAAGTATCATGCCGACCTATCACATGTGTTAGACTTCAGCATAGTTCAACTAGATAATAGCTTGGGTTATGAAGAGGAGTCAATTGCTATTATTCATAAACAGGTTCGCCAGTTGAGGTCCAAGAGAATTTCTGCAGTAAAAGTCCAGTGGAGAGGCCAACCAGTCAAGGAAGCGACTTGGGAGACCGAGGAAAACATGTGGAACATATATCCACACTTATTCAACACTTCAGGTATAATTCTAAACCCGTTCGAGGACGAACGTTTGTTTAAGAGGTGGAGAATGTGATGACCCAAAATGTTATCTTTAAATTTATAATTAATTATGTGTTCTAAGATCTCGAAAAGTACTATTTATCATTCCTCGACTTGCATGTGCAATCCGTAAAGATTGCTGGAAAGTTTTTATGTGAATAATGGATTAAAATGTGAATTAGAGCTTTAAAACTCAATTGTGTTGACTTTGGTCAACATTTTGAGCAAAAGGAATCGGATCAGTGTTTTGACATTTTCGGTAGGTCCGTATCCTGATTTGGGACTTGGGCATATGACCGGAATTAAATTCCGAGGTCCCTAGCCCGAGATATAGAATTCTGATGAAAAATTTAGAAGTTTAAGTTCAAATAGTGACCGGATATCTAATTATGTGCAAACGACCCCGGAATAGAATTTTGATGATTCCAACAGCTCCGTATGTTGATTTTGGACTTAGGAGCGTGATCGGAATTTTATTTGGAAGTCCGTAGTGAAATTAGGCTTGAAATGGCAAAAATAGAAATTTAAAGTTTGGAAGTTTGACCGGGGAGTTGACTTTTTGATATCGGGGTCGGAGTCCAGTTCTGAAAATCTTCACAGCTCTGTTATGTCATGTATGACTTGTGTGAAAAATTTGAGGTCAATCGGACTTGATTTAATAGGCTCCGGCATCGAATGTAGAAGTTGAAAAATTCTTAGTTTCATTAAGCTTGAATTGGTGTATAATCTGTGGTTTGAGCGTTGTTTGATGTGATTTAGAGGTTCAACTACGTTCGTATGATATTTTAGGATTTGTTGGTATATTTGGTTGAGGTCTCGAGGGCCTCGGGTGAGTTTGGGATGGTTAACGGATCAAACATTAGACTTAAAAAGCTGCTGCAATTTTTCCTTTTCTGTTGGACATTCTGGGCTGTGATCGAGCCCAGATATCGAGCCAGATATCGAGCCCAGGTATCGAGCCCAAGGTTGACGAGGCTCAGGCTCGAGCTTGTGTATCGAAGCCATGATCGAAGGTCCAACTCGAGGGCCATGATTGAAGGCAAGGCTCGAGGGCCATGATCGAAGGCAAGGCTCGAGGGCCAGGATCGAGGGCAAGGCTTGAGGGCCAGGATCGAGGGAAAGGCTTGAGGGCCAGGATCGAGACCCAAGATCGAGGGACACAATCGAAGGCTCAAGCTCGATGCCATGATCGAGGCCATGATCCGAGGTCCAGGCTCGAGCCTGTGATCGAAGCCACGATCGAGGCCTAGGCTCGAGGGCCATGATCGAACCCACTATCGAGGTCCTATTCGAGGCCCAGTTCCGAAGGCTGTCTGGGTAGTTTTATAAACAGAGGGCATTCGTCCCATTCGCCATTTGTAACAAATTGGAGCTGGAGCATAGGCAATTTTGACAGATTTTCAAGGAAAGACATTTGAGATAAGTGATTCCAACTCGGATTTGGTCTATATACAAAAATATATCATTGTTTTTACCATTTAATTAGTGTTTTGAGATTGAAATTTGGAAAAATTTAGAAATCTCATAGAAGCGAATTTTTGAGATTTCGGTATCGATTCAGAGTCGAATTTGAGTGAAATTGGTATGGTTGGACTCGTAATTGAATGGTTTGTCGGATTTCATAACCTTTTGCCGGATTCCGAGATGTGGGCCCCATAGAAGAATATTTAATTAATTTTGGGATTTTTATTAAACATGTAGTATTTTCTTATAGAATTGATTCCTATAATTTTTAGTGATTGTATCGAATTATTCTGGCTAGATTCGAGCCGGACAGGGTTGGATAATCGTGGAAAAGGCCTTCTAGTGGGTTACATTGGAGCAAGACGAGGTAAGTCTCTTGTCTAATCTTGTGAGGGGAAAATTACCTCATAGGTGATTAAAATTAAATAATTGTTGCTAATTGTCGGGGCTACGTACGCACGAGGTGACGAGAGTCCGTGCGTAACTACTATTAATGCTAAAGTCTGGGTAATTTAGGACTCAAAGCATGCATTACTTGTGTAAATTATATTCTTTGATTAATTAATATTAATTGATATACATTAATATATTGTAAATTGATAGATAAAGATATTAAAGGATGAAAACCTCATATGCTTGATTTTCTGTTTAAATCAATTAATTGTTAAAAGAAATTGTTCTCCTCCCGACTTTATCTTATAATAAATATACTCTCCTTTCGGAGGCACATAAGAAAATGTCCTCCTTTCTTATGGAGCGGGCCGAATACCTCGGCAGGCTAGATGCATCTATGGATCGCGTCGCACGTCGATCGGCAATGTACACGACACTCTGGATCGGGCCGTACGTCCTCGGCAGAAATCGTGCTTAATACTAATAATTACAAGATGCTTTAATAATTTATTTCAGCTTGTGAAGCTAATTGATAAATTGGAAAATCCTTGGAATTTAATGAATTATTATTCTTGCTTGTTAAAGAATTAATTGTTACTCCTGTAAATGAGATTTAATTGATAAATTAGAAATTATTTGAATTGAAGGAATTTAATTAATATATGGAGAATTGTTACATTTTAAGGAATTTGATTATTTTCGCTGATTAAATAAATTATTGTAAATTCTATAAATCATGCTGACGGTAAGCACCCTCCACTTCCAACCAAGAGGTTGTGAGTTCGAGTCACCCCAAGAGCAAGGTGGGGAGTTCTTGGAGGGAAGGATGCCGAGGGTCATTTTGGAAACAGCCTCTCTACCCCAGGGTAGGGGTAAGGTCTGCGTACACACTACCCTCCCCAGACCCCACTAGTGGGATTATACTGGGTTGTTGTTGTTGTTGTTGTTGTTGTTGTTATGCTGATTTAAATATCCTAGTTTTATTTCAGTTATTATCATTGACCCATAGTGGGTGTCAAAGTCGGCCATCTCGTCTCTACCACTTCGAGATTAGACTTGATACTTACTGGGTACACGTTGTTTCAATACTCATACTACACTTGCTGCACTTTTTGTGCAGGATTTGAGACATGTACTAGTGGAGGACCTATCATCACATATCCACGTCATCCCGAGGCATAGTGGTAAGCTGCCTTTCTGAGCCGTTCTACAACAACCGGTGTCTCTTCTTATATTTACATTCTGTCTATCTCATTTCAGACAGTATTTGAAGTTTTGTATCATCTACTAGATGCTCATGCACTTGTGACACCAGGTCTTGGCACACACGTTGGTAGAGTTTGGGATTTCTTGGTTTTACCTTTTATCAATGTATGCTTAATTTATTAGTTTGCTTGCCTAGCTGTAGTGCTAGGCGCCATCACGACCTATAGGTGAAATTGGGTCGTGACAGAGGGTCTATCGGAAATAGCCTCTCTATAACATGGTAGAGGTAAGGTCTGCGTACAAACTACCCTCCCTAGACCCCACTAGTGGGATTATACTGGGTTGTTGTTGTTGTAGGTAGGTCTTGATGAGCTATATCCGTTGATGTAGGTATTGTGGGGTGGTAGTGGCCGGAACTTCAAGATTTTGGGCAAAACAGTGGCGGCTAAAGTTTCCTAGATCTAAAATTCAAGGATTTTGAGGGGATTTGGTTTGGAGATATGGAAAGAGGAGGTTGTGGAGATTACATGGTATGAATTTGGGGTCATTTAGTGGTTGGCCGCCGCCGATGGGCAATCTTTGGCGGGCGGCAGCAGTGGTTGGGGGCGGATATGGGAGAGAGAAGAGAGAGGAATAAGAAAAATATTATGGGGGAAATGAGGGCATTTTTCAGATTTTTGAGGCTTTAAATACCTCTTGAGAGATCAAATATGGACCATTAGATCAAGGAGTGATCAATGGGTGAGATTTGATCTTGGGTCACTTAATGAAACGACGTAATTTTGAGGCAAAACTACGTCGTTTCAGACTCTTTCAAGGGAAGCTCCTTATCTTGCACTTTTGGCCACTTTCTCTTTTAAATTTAGCCCAATTTCTTCCTTAATCCTACTTATTAAACTAAATTTACACAAATAAATAAATTAATTAAGTAACTTATTCAAATGATTAATTAACTATATTAATTCACCAATTGAATAGTTAGTTAATTCCTAAAATGCACAAATGAAGAAAGAACTATTTTTTAGTATTTTTATGATAGGAAATATGCAATCAAAGACACAAAAATTGGGAAAAAAATTAAAGTAACAAAACACTAATGACTTTAGGAGGTGTTAAAATAGTACAAAAATTAGGTATTCACAGCTTCCCCTCTTTGCTCGAGAACATGAAGAGTTTTTGTGCAAATAAAAGTGAATGCCATGGCAAATATTTTCTCACATATCACTCCAATGAAAGCATTTTTTGAAAAATGGTGACCGAACCCTGCTTCCGAGGTTGCCTACATATCCTTGTTTAGAGGAATCAGGTCAGTATATTTATGGAAAAAGTTGGTAGCTAGGACTACCGAACACTAGATATAAGACTGTTGTTGCTGTTGTTGTTGTTGATGTTACTTTTACTTGCTACTTACATCAAAAGGAAAAGAGAAGAGAACAACATATGTCTACAAACTAAGAGTTACAAAATTCCTAATTTATGTGTCTTGTGGAGTCAAATCTTGATTCTTGACCCGCTCACTTTTGTTGGCCTTAGACTGGATCTTGATATTCTTTGAAGAAAAGATTATGGATTATTCTCGGCCACTTGCCTTCCTGATTCGAAATTGAGAAGATGAATCTTGAGATGCTGGGTTGGTGACACA
Source organism: Nicotiana otophora (assembly GCA_000715115.1). Classification (NCBI taxonomy): domain Eukaryota; kingdom Viridiplantae; phylum Streptophyta; class Magnoliopsida; order Solanales; family Solanaceae; genus Nicotiana; species Nicotiana otophora. The sequence goes on from AWOL01S0032278.1 coordinate 9,631, forward strand.
TTATCAAAATTAACTCCAACTACCTTGTGATCGAAAGATTTCTTTCTTCTGATGAGAAACTGAAATCACAAGCTGTAATCATCACAACATGTGCTCTACGACAGGGCCTGCAAAGCCATCAAAGACAAACAAAACGAACAAAAGTTTCTGCCTCAGTTAGGCACTGAGAAACTTTTGCGAGTTATTAGGTAAAGCTGCAGATCAACTTATTTTATTTGAAAGATGCAAAAATGAAACTAAAGGCTCCAAAAATGATGTTCTTATCTTAGGTGTAAAATTGATATAATTGGAACTTAGGAGGTGCGTGTCCATTAGGTAGCATTGGAACGACTGCGAGATTGAAGGACTCGAACTAGGAATTGCATCTCCTTGGATTAATGACTCATATTAGGAAGTGCATCTCTTCTTAGAATGAACACGGTTGACTCAAGATAGAAAGTGCGTCTCCTATGAGTGAGGTTGAAGGACTTGGACTAGGAAGTGCGTCTCCTAGGATTGGTGGTTTGGATTAGGAAGTGTGTCTCCAATTGGAATAACTCAAGCTAGGAAGTGTGTCTCTTACAAGTGAGGTTGAAGTACTTGGAATGGGAAGTGCGTCTCCTAGGATTGGTAGTTTGGATTAGGAAGTGTGTCTCCAATTAGAATTACTCAAACTAGGAAGTGCGTCTCCTACGAATGAGGTTGAAGGCTTGTACTGGGAAATGCGTCTCTTAGGGTTAATGGTTAATATTAGAAAGTGCGCCTCCTATTGGAATGACTCAAAACTAGGAAGTGCGTCTCCTACAAATGAGGCTGAAGGGTTTGGACTAGGAAGTGCGTTTTCTAGGATTGATAGTTCTGATTAGGAAGTGTGTATCCTATTGGAATAGCTCAAATTAGGAAGTGAATCTCCTACGAATGAGGTTTCAAGGTTTGGACTAGGAAGTGCGTCTCCTAGGATTAGTGGTTTGGATTAGAAAGTGTGTCTCCTATTTGAATGACTCAAACTAGGAAGTGCGTATCCTACGAATGAGGTTGAAGGACTTGGACTCGGAAGTGAATATCCTAGGATTGGTGGTTTGGATTAGGAAGTGTGTCTCCTATTTGAATGACTCAAACTAGGAAGTATGTCTCCTACAAATGAGGTTGAAAGACTCGGACTAGGAAGTGCATCTCCTAGGATTAATGGTTCAGATTAGGAAGTGCGTCTCCTATTAGAATGACTCAAACTAGGAAGTGCGTCTCCTACGAGTGAGGTTGAAAGACTTGGACTAGGAAGTGCGTCTCCTAGGATTGGTGGTTTGGATTAGGAAGTGTGTCTCCTATTGGAATGACTCAAACTAGGAAGTGTGTCTCCTACGAGTGAGGTTAAAAGACTCGGACTAATAAATGCGTCTCCTAGGATTGACGGTTCAGAGTAGGAAGTGCATCTTCTATTGGAATGACTCAAACTAGGAAATGTGTCTCCTACGAGTGAGGTTGAAAGACTTGGAGGGAATGTAACCAGGGGTTGGCGCCCTGTATCACTAAGGGGGAATATAATCAAGGGTTGGCGCCCAAACTAGGAAGTGCGTCTCCTATGAGTGAGATTGAATGACTTGGACTAGAAAGTGCATCTCCAAGGATTGATAGTCCTGATCAGGAAGTGCGTCTCCTATTGGAATAACTCAAACTAGGAAGTGTGTCTCCTATGGATGAGGTTGAAGGACTTGGAGGGAATGTAACCAGGGGTTGGCACCCTGTATCACTGAGAAAGAATATAACCAGGGGTTGGCGCCCTGTATCACTAAGAAAGAATGTAACCAGGGGTTGGCGCCCAAACTAGGAAGTGCGTCTGTTACGAGTGAGGTTGAATGGCTTGCAGTAGGAAGTGCGTCTCCTAGGATTGATAGTCCTGATTAGGAAGTGCGTCTCCTATTAGAATAACTCAAACTAGGAAGTGTGTCTCCGACGGATGAGGTTGAAAGGTTTGGACTAGGAAGTGCGTCTCCTAAGAGTGATGGTTGATATTAAGAAGTGCGTATCCTATTGGAATGACTCAAACTAGGAAGTGTGTCTCCTACGAGTGAGGTTAAAAGACTCAGACTAGGAAATGCGTCTCCTAGGATTGATGGTTCAGTGTAGGATGTGTGTCTCGTATTGGAATAACTCAAACTATGAAGTGCGTCTATTACGAGTGAGGTTGATAGACTCGGACTAGGAAGTGCGTCTCCTAGGATTAATGGTTCAGATTAGGAAGAGCGTCTCCTATTGGAATGACTCAAACTAGGAAGTGTGTCTCCTACGAGTGAGGTTGAAAGACTTGGACTAGGAAGTACGTCTCCTAGCATTGGTGGTTTGGATTAGGAAGTGTGTCTCCTATTGGAATTACTCAAACTAGAAAGTGTGTCTCCTACGAGTGAGGTTAAAAGACTCGGACTAGGAAATGCGTCTCCTAGGATTGATAGTTCCGAGTAGGAAGTGCGTCTCCTATTGGAATGACTCAAACTAGGAAGTGTGTCTCCTACGAGTGAGGTTAAAAGACTCGGACTAGGAAATGCGTCTCCTAGGATTGATAGTTCCGAGTAGGAAGTGCGTCTCCTATTGGAATGACTCAAACTAGGAAGTGTGTCTCCTACGAGTGAGGTTAAAAGACTCGGACTAGGAAATGCGTCTCCTAGGATTGATAGTTCCGAGTAGGAAGTGCGTCTCCTATTGGAATGACTCAAACTAGGAAGTGTGACTCCTACGAGTGAGGTTGAAAGACTTGGAGGGAATGTAACCAGGGGTTGGCACCCTGTATCACTAATAAAGAATGTAACCAGGGGTTGGCACCCTATATCACTAAGAAAGAATGTAACCAGGGGTTGTCGCCCTGTATCACTAAGGGGGAATATAATCAAGGGTTGGCGCTCAAACTAGAAAGTGCGTCTCCTACGAGTGAGGTTGAAAGACTTGGAGGAAATGTAACCAGGAGTTGGCGCCCTGTATCACTGAGAATGAATGTAACCAGGGGTTGGTGCCCTGTATCATTAACAAAGAATGTAACCATGGATTCGTGCCTTGTATCACTAAGAAGGAATATAATCAAGGGTTGGCGCCCTGTATCAGTGAGAAAGAATGTAACCAGGGGTTGGCACCCTGTATTACTAAGAGAGAATATGGTCAGGGATTGGAACCCTATATCTCCAAGAGAATGTAACCAAGGGATGCCGCCTTGTATCACTTAGAGAGAAAGTAACCAGGGATAGGATACCTTGCATTAAAGTGGAACCTCACTAAGGATTAGTGTACCTTAGGTTGGAAAATACTGCTAGGAATTGATGTACCCTATATTGAACATGCGACTAGGGTGTGGTGTGCCCTATATCAAAATGGGACCTCAACTAAGGACTGATGTATCTTATGTTAGAAAATGCAGTGGTTGATGATGTAATTATGGGCATGCCTAGAAAGAAGAAGTAGTGTCTTTGAAGAACTTACCTTTGGTGGCATTCGTACTTTGAGAACTTCATTTCTATGCTACTTTGTATCGTGCTTCAAACAATGAAAGATTTGTGAGTTTAACAGTGGTGGTCGGTTTGTGGCCTTGATGCCCTGAGTAGTTTGAATTTGTGGCCGCCTTGCTGAAAAAGAACTGATTCTGTCAGCGCGATACTGAGTTGCTCGGATACTCTGTATTTCTTTCTGGAAATCTTGGCTTTTTATCGTTGCCCCCGATTATTTTCGTACCCGAATGTCTAAGGTGTTATTGAACCTTGTCTATAAAGCAAGTCTTTACTTTGGCGGTTGTTTCCTTTAAAAATCAAACTTGATTATCTTGCACCCGATATCATTTTGTGTCTGTGGTGCTATAAGCTTTTCCCATGAAGCAAGTCTTGCTTAGTGACCTTTTCGATTTCTTTGAAACACTTTGTTCGGCTTATCATAGGAAATCACAGTTGGATTTGTGCCTTTGTCAATGCCGTGTATGTCCCTCATCATGTTTTTTGCATTTCTGGGAAATGGTGACCAATTTTGTGGCCTTTTCTTTGTTGGATTTCTAAGCAAATAGAGACCAGCAATGTTTTCTCTTTGGAACTTCCGTTTGCATGAACCCTCGGATCATGTTTTACTTCAACAACTTATGTCTTCTTTGATGTATTAAGATAAACAGTTAGAAAGCTGGTAACAGATTTTGAAATCATTTCTTGTTTGTTTTAACAAAGACTCACTCAAAATAATAATGGAAATTGACACAATGACACAATGTAAAAGTTAGAAGGAATAGTATTTAACTGAAAATGCCACTTTAGGGGGAAAGGAAGAAAGAAAAAGGGAAAAATAAATAAATAAAATATAATAAAGGGGCTCCTTTGAATATGGTAGCCAACTTTAATACTCATGATATGCATTTTGGACTGAGCGGCCGAATCTATCCAACAAATCTACCCATTCTTCTTGTTGTTCCTTTTCGTCTTTGAAGTTGGCCTCTTTGTGCCAATCATTTGCATCAAATCACAGATCAACTTCGACCAACAGTGCCCCGAAAGATTTTCACTAACTAGCCTCTCACATTTATTTATCTCTACTTACTATCGCCTTACAGTGCCCATGAGGGTTTTCACCAATAAGACTTTCTCATTTTCATTCATTATCTTTTTTTTTCTTTTTTTCTTTTGTGCGAGCAACTTGAACCGTTCTATGTCATGTGAAAATTGTTGCTTATTGCTTGTTTCCCTTGGCATTCTTAAATACTAATTGAGAGGTCTTTATTTGGAAGGCTTTTGGATAGGGTTAGAAAGCAAGGGTCTCATGAAGGCTCAAAATAGATCAAAGATGATAGGGTTGTATATTTACAACTCTTGAAATCGTCTCTTCATAAAAACATATAATTGTTTTTTTGCCCTAGTTTCAGATACTGGGGATTTTGTATTTTTTTAATTTGGTTAGACTGAATCCTAGTGTAGAGCTACCTACGTATCCTTTAAAGAAATCAAGTCAAACGTAGTTCAAACTAACACGAAAGATTTCTTTGTTGTTTTTCTTTTCATTTTTAATTTTTCATATTTTTCCCTTTTCTTCTCTTTTTTTTTTTCTCAAATTGTCCTAGCTCCTTTTTTCTGGTGGCATGGATATTCAATTTTATTTTGACTCTATGCTTGATTCCAAAAGAGGGAGGTTAAAGAAAAATAAAACAAGCTCAAAAGGGGTGACGAAGGATACAAAGTGTTTGGGTAGTAGAAAAAAGGGCCTCCCAGCCTCAAGAATGTCAAACATTCTATCTCTTCTCAGGTTCGGCATTGATGGACATGACTGTCTTCTTGGTTTTGTCAGTTGTATAGCTCCATCGTCAATATCTTGTTTGCAACAAATGACCTTTTGACAATTTGGAGTCACCTTTTGTTGGTCTTTGCCTTGATGTGAAATGATACATTTCAGTACCAACTAATCCAATTTAAATTTCCTGGAATGCACCTTCTTTGGAGATTTGGGTCATCTTCCCTGATATGATTAGATTATGGCAGGTTGTGGCAAAGATCTCTTTCATTGATTAGTCCAACAAAACTTCAACCCATTCAAATATCCTTAAGCCGGACTTTTATGATAGATTGAGATGAAGATCTTTAACCTCTACGGATATAACTATTTTGGTTCCTCGTGAATTTGACACATGCTTTTCATCAAAGTGTTTCAGCCTTTTCCTTATCTCCATAGTGCTTTTCCTCGATTTAATTTAAGACCGGACATGCTTTCTAAAATCTAGCTGAAAACTCCGCATGCATGTCATGTCACTGAAATTGACGTAAAAAGAACTATATATGCGAGAATAATTAAACACAATGGATAAAATGACACAAAGCGAAAAGTTGCATTTTATTGATTAAAGGATAAAGAGGTTTGATGACATGACAAACAAACAACATCTGGATCACAACCTCAAAGCAATCCAGATGATAGAAATTATGACAAAATAAGTTACCAAGACTCCTTTCCGGCAAGGAGGGGAGTGACTTTCCAATTACCAAGCTACACATTTGCAGATCAGCATTACTACTGAATTCAATAAGATTGCTTTGGAATCAACATTCAAATTTTGACTTTTTGGTGAAACTGTTCCCCAATATTGGCTATCGGATTTCAGGACTGACGGCATGAGAAATTTCATAGCAACCAATTTGCCAAAAGACTTGGAAGAATTCTCATGTCCCTAACATCACAGATCGTCTCACACAAAGCATGCCCAATTTCTCAAACTTGGTAAAAGTCAACCAACGTTTTCCTCTTCTTTTCACCACCAAACTGTGTAATTGCCTTTTCGTGACCTTAGTCGAATCAACAATAGCGATGCTTATTCCCTTGGTTGAGAAGATGATAAAGTGATCCTGGATTCTTTTCGCGATTCACCATTGCAAACCGACAAACCGTCCACCTTTAACTAGCTTTTATTTCAAAACAACAAGCATGTTAGAATGAACACACTTTTTTGCTCTTTTTTTTTACTTTTTATTTTCAAAATCATTTGCTTGAACCTGATGTGGGTTGCCTACGTATCATGTGGGAACATGAATCGGATCTTGCGTAGTTCATCGAGGATCAGTAATAATGTAAATAAACTAACTCCTTTTTTACTCATATATAAATAACCCCATGAAACCTCCTAGCAAAGAAAATATTTTGGATTTGTTTTTGAAAGAAAACTTCTAAAGAAAGAATTTTTTTTTATTTTGCTTTTTTTGTTTTGTTATTTTTTTTTGGAATCTTCGAAAGAAAGACATCTTTTTAAAAAGAAAGAAAGAAAATATTTTGGATTTTAATTTTTTTTTTGTAAATTTAAAAAGGCAGAAAATATTTTTTTGGATTTTGATTTTTTTTTAATTTTGAGAGAAAGACTTTTTTTTTAAAAAAAGAAGAAAATATTTTTGGATTTTTGGATTTGACGTCTCAAAGAAAGACTTCCAAAAAAGGAATTAAAGGAAACTATATTTTTGTATTTTTGAAAATTGGGGGCCGAAACCGATAAGGTTTGCCTACGTATCTCACATACGGTGAGTATCAGACCTGCGTAGTTCGATGATAAAACCGACTATGTTCTCTTTTTGTTTTTGATTTTTATGAAAATTAATATTTAAAAACCATATGCACTAGACCACATCATTTTTTCTTTGTTCGTTCAACAGATTTATGCTAAAGTCGATCAACATGTAAACCTCCCAAATAATGCAATAAGTAGAACATAACATGGTATAATGGTCTCAACAAGGTACCTGTCCTAAAATAGAACTCGGCCCCTGTGTCGAGCGTTGCTAAGTCAAATGCACATGATGCAAATAAAGCATAGCCTACTAGGGATATTCATTGCTTGTGGCTTGTTCTTCTAAGTTTCCAAATCCTAAAGGAGATGGTATCTAGACCTGGCTTACCCGGGCGGACAANGCCCCTGTGTCGAGCGTTGCTAAGTCAAATGCACATGATGCAAATAAAGCATAGCCTACTAGGGATATTCATTGCTTGTGGCTTGTTCTTCTAAGTTTCCAAATCCTAAAGGAGATGGTATCTAGACCTGGCTTACCTGGGCGGACAACCCGAGCCGAGGAGCGTCAAGCATCACCAGTAGTAGAACAACACTGGCTAGCTAACGGCTCTCCCGCCTAAGCATGTGTGACTAAATCCTTCACCAGAAGCTGGTAGACTAACTGGCTTTATCTCAAGACAGAAATTTTGTTATGCTGGTAGGCAAACACAGCATAACTAACTATAAGAAGACTCAGAGGGGTGCGGCAAAGGATACAATTTATATGTATAGTTCAACAATATCAAAACGGCAAAAACTCGACAAGTAACACATTAAGCCCAAATAAACCACAATATATACAAAAATTAATAAAGTCAAATAAAGTCAATGTACAAGCTCGAATTCTTGAGATTCCCCAGTAGAGTCGCCAGAGCTGTCACACCCCTTTTTTACTCCCAAAAGAATAATGTATGTTATTGATTGTGGGTTAAAGAGTTTTTTCAATTAAAGTGACAAACTTGAATAGGGATTATTTTATTGTTCAGAGTTGCCACTTGGAATTAATTAGGTGTTCCAAGTCACCTTTTATTTGAATGCCTAGTCAAAGGAAGCTTTGACTCTATTATTATTGGTCTGCGAAAATAAAGTTCAGGTAAGGAATTTTGTTGACCGGGGAGAAGGTGTAAAGCATTCCCCAAGTCCCGTGGTTCTATCACGGTCGCTTTATTGACTTAAAACTTGGCTTGATTTAATTTTAGATAAACTCTGATTTATATGATTTCCATGTTTTACTTATCCGCTTTTATCTCTTGATTATTAAAATTATTAAACAAAATGATTTGGATAATATTACGTTGCCATAACCACGCTACACAAGCGAATGTGTATCGAATAACAAAATTAATTACCTTATCATAATTACGCCCCGCTAGCGAATCTGAAATCATGACAATCAATTATTTGTAATACTTTTGAGAAATTACTACATTTGAGAAAATTAATTTTCTGAAAATTATTAAAAGTCAACTATTGCGCTACGCAAGCGAATCCGCGAATTTAGCAAAGGATTAGCTAAAACTAATGGGTATGGTATGAGGTTATTAAACTAATTTATTGAATATTAAACATCACGCTACACAAGCGATTCCGTGAAGTTGAAGCACGCCTACTAATTGCCTAGCGTTTAAATCAATTACTAAGGCGATTAAGTTGTAAAGTTATTTTAATAAAAGAAAATCTGATTTATTGAGATTAATTGACTAATAAAATAAAAATAAAAATTGGGCCAACTTGTTATTTTAAAGAGTGGGCAGCCATCGAGTTAAATACAAATGGGCCAGCAACTTTTGGGAAGAAATGTGCAAATGAACTTTAAAAGCATTGGGCCTGCTAGGTGTTATATTCTTCTTGGGCTTAGCTGAAATTATTATGTGAATGAGCCTGACAAGCATTAGGAAATCTGACCCAAAGTCCAATTAAAACAAAATTCAGCCCAAGATCAATTCATTAAAAATTTTAAATGTACAAAAAACGATTAACTTAGACTCAATCCAATTTAGACCCAATCCTCCTGTAATGAACTTGTTCCTTGGAGCAGAGAAAGACATTTGTAGGGAAGAAAACATATTTCCTAAGTATTGAATTCTTTAAGAAATCCATTAAGCTTATAAGCTAGGAAAAGATTATTTTAAAACTGTTGGTCAATGATTTGCACTGAAACTAACCTGGTGCAAAATATTTCTAAAAAAAACTTACTTTGGCTAGCTTATGCTTATTGACAAATAAAATTAGTTTTTTTTTTGCAAAAATAACCAACTTTGTTCCTGATTATTTTATTCTTTTTTTCAACATCTTAAAGAAGATAACAGATCCAAAAGGGGAAGTAAGTTAAACCTTTCATCTGACTACTACACACTTTGAACGCATGGTACTTGGAGAATATAATAGCCTATAGAAGGAACTTGATACTACTAAGTTTAACACTTTAAAATGCATTACTTTTACCATCTTCATATATTTGGCCTTATTTAAAAAATATTACAATATTACATAACACAAACACATCACTTAAAGAACATAAAAACCCTTCTTGGATTAACGAAGCATTTTCTCATTGATACAAGGTTATAGTGAATTAATTACGCATGCTTATATACAAAACTATACAAGAAATAGAATATTGTTAAGCTTATAATAAATTGAAAAGAACTCAAATAACTTCATTTTTGTTCATTGTTGACCCCAAAAAATTACAGTACCATATGAGGGAATACCTGGATAACAGAAAAGCAAAGACCAGTGATGAATAAACAGAAATTCCAACAGTAGCAACAACCAATCAGTGTGAGAAACAACCCAGAAAATCCTGCGAAGACACTTGAAACTAGTAACTAACAATCCCGGAACTTAGCCAAACGATTGGTCTATTTTCTTAATGATTTTGCACTCTAGGAGTTACTCACAAAGCTTACAAATTTCAACTTACTAAATTATTCAGCTGCTGATTTTTTGTCCAAAGATGTGTATTCAAACAACTCTAAAGATGTCTTCGTGTAAGATAGAGTGTTTGCCCATTTTATAGGAGAAGAGCAGCCCTTTAAATAGGCAAATAAATCAGATTTTTTGGACAGATTTTGGTTCACCAAAAGTCTATCCAAAAGACTGTCTTTGTGTGCTAAACACTGTTCAAAAGCTGTCAAAAAGTATTGTATTTGTCACCACACAATGACTTCTGAGTTTTGTACTCCAATGTCACGACCCAAAATCAAACTAGTCGTGATGGCACCTAACCCATCTTGTTAGGTAAGCTAATTACCAACTATCCAATTTCAATAATAATTATTAAAGCAATCTAAGTGAATAAATATCTTACTCTTATACATCCCCCAAGAACTGGTAGTACAAATCATGAGCTTCTAAGAATAGAGTATACAAAGCAGAAATGAAATAAATACATAGTTTATTTGAATAATACATAAACAGAGCTTTTATAAATCTAAGGCTACCCTGAACAAGAGGCAACTACAACAGGAACGCAGGTACATCTTCAAGTCCCGCAACCATCGAGCACAGCAACAACAACAGCCAACATCTGCACGTAATGTGTAGAAGTGTAGTATCAGTACAACCGACCCCATGTACTGAGCAAGTAACAAACCTAGCCATAGATTGAAAGTAGTGACGAGCTTCAATCAAGGTCGGGTCCAAAACCAATAGTCCACAATAATCCATAACAACATAAAGAAAATAATACCAGAAGTAAGTCAGGGATAAAATACTCAGCCAAATAATGATTTCAAAAAAAAAAAAATAGCAGTTCTTTCTTTCAAATACATCAGTGAAAACCCAAATCGTTTGACGAAGTTGCCAATAATATGAATAGTTTGAAAACAATAATGTTTTCCAAAAATCTTCTCAATAATAAATAACATGTTTCATTTTCATTTCGGATAACCTGTGTAAAACAAGTACATCACTATACCGATCTGTCAAATATGTGTGAGAAATCATGAATGACGTGATGTTATACAACATGAGAAAAAAATACATCTCTGTGTCTGTATGTCATGTGTCCATGCCAATACGATGTAATTTAGTGATAAAATCATAAACAGCCCCTCGGGCAGAACATCACTCATATACAGCCCCTTGGACAAACCTCACAGTCACTCGTGCCAATCGGGCATACCTCACAATCACTCTTGCCACTCGGGCATACCTCACAATCACTCATGCCTCCCAATCACTCAGCACTCAGCACTCACACTCAGTAGGTACTTGCGCTCATTGGGGGTGTGTACAGACTCCGCAGGGGCTCCTTCAGCCCAAGCGCTATAATCTGCACGGACAACTCACGTGCTATAATTATAAAGTATGCTACATGCGGGCAGCCCCGATCCACACTCATCCTCACAATCAGGCCCTCGACCGATATCAACATGCTGCGGCATGCAGCCCGATCCCATAAATATCCTCACAAATCAGGCCCTCGGCCTCACTCACTCATAAACCTCTCAAGCCACTCAGGCATTTCAGTAAAATAGGGCATTCAGCCCAAAGATTTATATGCATAAAAATAAAGTCATAAAACTTAGTTATGATATGCAATGAAATGAATATGACTGAGTATTAATTTTTAATTTAACACAATAATTAATAGTAGTATGACCTCTGTGGGTCCCAATAATACTGGCACATAGCCTCAACATGATTTTTAATATGCTTTTCAGCTCAATTTCTTTAACACATAAAACTGCATGGAAAATGCCAAGATTATTTAACTATACAATTTCACAGAAATAATTATGTCATAATTTATATAGTGCACGCCCACACGCCCGTAATCTAGCATGTGCGTCACCTCCCAATAATTCACAAAATACATATTGTTTTTTTCTTCATACCCTCACCTCCAAGATTAGAAGAGTTACTTACCTCGAACAAGCCGAATCCAAAGTCGAGCAAGCTAAACAATGCTCCAGAAATCCCATTATGCGCGTATCAACTCCCTAATGGCTCAAATCTACCACAATTAATTTGATTCAGTCCACACAATTCATAGGAATTAATTCCATATCAAAATGCTAATATTTTTCACAAAATCCGAAATTACGCCCCAAAACTCACCCGTGGGGCCCACGTCTCGAAATCCAACGAAACTCACAAAATACAATAATCCATCCAATTAAACGTTCAACCATACTAATTTCACTCACACCCGATTCCAAATCGGTATGCCGTGCGGTTGTTACTATGGTGTTGCACGAGATTTCTACCGTGCTATTGTTACCATTGATATTTGCACATATGGCGTGACAAGGCGGGATATGTATATATATTTATGGGTTGCGCATATAGCGAGACAAGGTGGGAACATTATTATGCATGTGTGGCGAAACAAGGCGGGCATTTGTGTTACTATTGCACACGTGGCGAGACAAGGTGGGCAGTGTCAGGGTTTGAATCGCGATGATTTATGGCATGTGGGCATTCTTGTTGTTGATATTTGTGTTGGGGTATACGTACCTGTGTGAGCTTTATCTTGTGAAAGCTGTGAGAAAATATTCTACGTGTTGTCCGTTCTTCTTCTTCCTTATGCTTATTTGCTGGTATGGACTATGTTAGGACACTTGCACAAGCATACACGTAGTTAAGCACTCTTATCGGATAAGAGGTATTCTTGATATTGTTGAGCATAGATGATCACCCTTGTTTACTTGCCTTCTATGTGAGATTGGCTCTATTGGCATGTGAGTCGTCAGTGTGGTTATGAGGTGTTATGAGGGCACATGATACCAAGTGTTAGGGTTCAGGTATTGAGACCCGTGAGTTGTGAATTGTCCGAGATTCGGTACCTCGTGGAGTTGAGGACTAAGACCTGATGTAAAAGTGGTTGTAATTACTGAGATATTACTTGTCCTTGCTGTACTCGTGATTCCGGATTTAGGTTGTGTTCTATTCACTTTATATGTGCCATTTTCATGATATTCCGCTGATACTTGTTGTTTCCTTCCTTATTGCCATTATTGTATTGTGAGCCATATTGCATAGTCTTTATATAGACATCATACTTCTGTTATTCATGTGCTTATATCTGTTCAGTTTATTAGACCAGTGGGTGTCTTGACTGTTCCTCGTTACTACTCCACCGAGGTTAGTCTTAATACTTACTTGGCCTCGCCGTGGTGTGCTCATGTTACTCTTCTGCATATATTTGTACAGATCTATGTACTTGTTCGTTAGCTAGCTGTGTGGACTGTTGCTGTGGAGACTCAAGGTAAACCTGCTGCTGCGTGTCCAAGCTTCGGAGTCACCTTCCAGTTTTCGTTTTGCACTGTTTATCCTCATTTCTGAACAGTTGTATTTAGAAGTTTTCTAGCAAACACTTTGTAGAGCTTATGACTTGTACTACCAGTTTTGGGAATTTTAAGAGATTCTATTTAAATAATATTGTTGTTTTAATTATTGTTAGGCTTACCTAGTCCCTAAGACTAGGTGCCATCACGATACCCAACGGAGGAAAAATTGGGTCGTGACAAGTTAATTATGTTTTGACAATTTAAAACATAATAATTCCTTTTATTTAAATCAACTCAATCATCGAATATCAGTAAGAAAACAAGAAATATACTTCTTCAGAGTCACGTGCTAAAACGTCAAAGCAAACCCAATATAACTAGGAACACAAAACACATAATAATAATAAAGTCAACTAGTACATCACGGAAGAAGAAAAGAATTTACATATCACGGAAAAACAAAATAACCAAAGGCAAGTACATTCATAGAAAAATATCAACAAAGGGCACTCCCGAGGTACCGCCTCGTAGTCCCAAAAGTAAATATGCAAGACAGGGGGGATCTCCTGAGGTACCGCCTCGTAGTCCCAAAAGTAAATATGCAAGACAGGGGGATCTCCCGGAATACCGTTCCATAGTCCCAAAGTAAATATGCAGTGCAGGGGGGTCTCTCGGAATACCGTTCCGTAGTCCCAAAGTAAATATGCAGTGCAGGGGGATCTCCCGAAATACCGTTCCATAGTCCCAAGGTAAATATTATTTCAACAACTGCACATCAAATGCTCACATATCACAAATAGCTCATCAAGTGCTCAAATATTACAATATATCACAAAAATCAACAATACATCATTTTTCATAATAAGTAGCCCATGACTCGACCATTATGTGCACAAAATCTTAACAAAATATCCGGGAGTGAACAACTCAACAAAATAACAGTTCACCTAAATTCAAGGTGGCAATCACACCAAATCATCATAGAAAAACAATTTCAACAAACAAGGATCTCGGCATGACAAAATAGAGGATTTAATAAGTGCCAATAATTTCCAACTTAATACCTAAGGGCATATAAGCATTTTAATCAATGAAATTTTCACATATACAACAAGTACGTACTCATCACCTCGCGTACATGGTTTTTAATTATACAATTTGCACATAATACTCAATGCCTAAGGGGTATTTCCCCCACTCAAGGTTAAGCAAGACACTTACCTTTTTGAAGTTATGCCGATATTCCAAAATCACCTTCTTACTTGAAGTGACCTACGAATCGCTCAAATCTATCCAAACTAATTGTATAACTTCATTAAAATTCATCAGAAATAATTCTGGAGACAAATACGTCGACTTAAAAATTTATTCCAAAACTCAACAAAAGTCAACGCGGGGCCCGTCCTCAGAACCCAACATAATATTCATGAAATCCGAACACCCATTCCGATACGAGTTCAACTATACCAATTTCATCAAATTCTGATAACAACTCGACCTCCAAATCTTAAATTTTCGTTTTTGGAAGATTTTGCAAAAATCTTGATTTCTTCCATTTAAATCCGAAATAAATGATGAATATAATCATGAAGTATAATCACTTTAGGATATAGAATACTTACTCCAATCCATATGGTGAAAATCGCCTCAACAATCGCTTCAATCCGAGCTCCATAGCTCCAAAAATATTTAAAATAGCTGAAATCTCGAAATATAGCTACTGCCCAGGTATTTACTCTTAGCGATCGCGAAACACAAAATTTTTCAGCCCCTAAATTGCTCTTTGCGATCGCGGAAAATCAATCGCGATCACGAAGAACAAACTCCCCAACTCTTCCGGACAGCCTCTAGTATAATGGTCACAACTCTTTGTACAAAACTCCAAATGGTGATTGGTTTAACTTTCCGAAACTAGATTCCGAAGACTATAACTTTCATTTGTTGCTCATCTCCCAATTCCATATATATTTCGAGATATAAGCTTCCAAAGTCAACCCTATGCAACAGAGAGTTCCAAACTCTTTGCGGACAGCCTGTAGTATATCTACCATAACTTTTTGTACACAACTCCAAATGACAAATTGTTTATATTTCAGAAAACTAGACACAAAGGGCTACAATTTCTTTTTGGAACAATTCCAAATTCCTTATAAATTACGAGATATAAGCTTCCAAAGTTGGTTCGGTGCAGCAGAAAATTTCATCTACGCGATCGCGAAAAGCCTTCCCCGATCACGATTCACTGGCCATTTTCCCCCATTTGTGCTTCGCGATCGTGGCCAATTCCACGGGATCGCATAGTACACTGCTGTAGCAAAAAATCAGCAGCTATAAATGGCCTAACAATGGCCCGAAACCACCACGAAACTCACCCGAGCCCCTCGGGACCCCGTCCAATCACACCATCCAGTCCCATAACATAATACGGACCTACTCGAGGCCTCAAATCATATCGAACAACATCAAAACGACGAATCACACATCAAATCAAAATCTATGAACTTTGAACTTTCAAATTCTATATCTTGTACCAAAACACATCAAATCAATCCGGAATGACTTCAAATTTTGCACACAAGTCATAATTGACATAATGAAACTATTCAAATTTCCAGAATCGGATTCCGACCGCGATATCAAAAAGTCAACCCCCCGGTCAAACTTTCCAAAAATTCGACTTTCGCCATTTCAAGCATAATTCCACTACGGACCTCTAAATAATTTTTCGGACACGCTGCTAAGTCCAAAATCACCCAACGGAGCTAACGGAACCGACAGAACTCCATTCCGGAGCCGTTTTCACATATTTCCGACTATGGTCAAAATCCTAAGACTTAAGCTTCCGTTTTAGGGACGGAGTGTCCCAAATCACCCCGAATCATCCAGTAACTGAATTCAATCATGCACGCAAGTCAATACACATAATACAAAGCTGCTCAAGACCTTAAGTCATTGAACGGGGCGTTAATTCTTAAAACGACAAGTCGGGTCGTTACATTCTCCACCTCTTAAACAAACGTTCGTCCTCGAATGTGCTAAGAATCTTTCCGAGGACTTTAAATTACTGAGTGTATTCTTACACACATACTTGTGGGTGATTCTACGTTCCCGCAATTTAACACGGGTCCGACAACACCATCTCAATTGAGATTATTTCTTTTCTCCATTCTTATAAGTTTTAAAGCAAAAATCCCTAACTCTCCAATCATTTCCAAAGTGCCTGATTTTTACTTCGACGCACGATATTAGTCTCAACTGGCTATAGCAACTCATGCCTACGCACACATCAACTTTCTTGATAGTGTTGAAGTACTCTGGGGTGTTACATTCTCCCTCGCTTAGGATCATTCGCCCTTGAATGAGAAGTAGAGCCCGCCCTCAAACACATAACATAACTTTTCTCTTCTTTCGCACATAACAATCTCCCAATTGTTTTTTTCTAACTCCCTAATTTATTTTTGTTATTTTATTTTTTTCCAGAAAATTCTGTAGAGTCTCCCATGTAAATGGGCCTATCCACCTGCCATAGTAACACCAAAACAACCCCCTAACAACACATCCACAACCCAACAAAACACCACAAGGTATATCAATAACACTAATCTCAGCATTACAAGCATTGCAATATTATAATGATATCAGGACATGAAGTATATCATATGTATGCCCATCATCACATCTCTGGTTTTAATAATTGTTTATAATTGATTACAACATTGCTAATTAACCTCATATTAACCAAAACCTCATTACGAAGTTTCACAATACTGCCAACAAAATGTGAGGCATGAGTACTTCATAATTATTTACCCGAATTAACGAGTCACATTTAATGCCACATGGGCACTCACCTCGTAGGCTAAAACCCAATAATTATGACATAATTATGACACAGAAACACATACAAGAATTATCACATAAGCCTATTAGGCATGCCTCCCTATTCATACTATAGTACAATTTAAACTTCACAAAAGGGAGAATTTGAACTCATAAATATTTCACCACAAGGACCTCGTCCTTATATACTCCTACCGCGGCTTGTAGCCCGGTTTAAATATTTTAAATCATATAAAAATGCGAGGATATCGTCCTCAACTCCGTATCACAAGTATTTTGCACATTGTGCCAACTGAAATTTTCAATTTCCTTTCTTTATTCTTTTCAATAAATTTCGTAAATAGTTTTCACAACACATAATGAACCCTCATACCGGTAGGGCATATAATTCATAAAAAAAATTGGAATCAATTATTCCGAAATACATTACACCCACTGTGATCAATAATAAAAATTACTTTTAGACTTATAGCCCTTAATGGTGCACAAAAATAAAAATGACAGACACGGGCTCACATCCTCAATTCTCCCAACAGGGATAAACATATAAGTGGATCACAAAATTACGAAACTCACCCATAAATGGAGCATAATAGGAGGACTCACCTCAATAATCATAATTGAATCAAAACAAGAATAGTGCTCCTTTTATATAAATTAAATCATGCATGTACAACACTATCTGGTGTATTGGCCTCAATCAAGTCAAAACAATTATATCAACGGGCCGTGCCTCCCCCTTTTGGACACCCTCTACCCGCCTGTCCTCCACCCCTAACTGGCTGTCCACGTGGAGTATTAACTGGAATAAAGCTTGTAACCTAAGTATTCTAATAAAATCCATCTCTCCTAAGTTTGGGACATTCTCTCATGAATTGCCTAGTACAATCACATTGATAACAACCCCTATGCGGGTTCGGCTGCTCATACTGAGTCTTTACCGGATAACTGGAATAACCATTATAGGAACCCCGTGCCGGTGGTGCATTGTAAGAACTTACTGTAGCACCCCGAATATTATGAAATTGTTTTTTTCACACCGCTGGTACTAACATGTAGAATTATTAAGGACGCGAGAATAACGCAAGCCCCAGCATCATCCCATACAAATCTCACCCCTTAATCATATACAAGTTTCGGAGTACCTTTCAATACCACATAAATACATCTCAGGTCCAAACAGATATAGCACATGACCTTGCAATCTGATCTTTGATAGTGGACATCCCCTCACTTGGCGCGAAGCCATAGGACACATTCCGATGATCCACAAAACTAACCTTCATCGCTCGTACAACACCGGTCATAAGACACCTCAAGCCATTTATTTGGCGCATGTCATCCTCGTGACAGTTAAACTCGCTTCCTCCAGTATCTTGGCTGCTAGTATGTACCCTTCGCTAAATAGAAATCTTATATGAATCACATAATGTCTAATACAACCAACTATCTTCAAATCTACATCCACCTCGTGAACCTACCACGATTGTGACGGTTAGGCATCTAATTAAACCTTCTTAAGATCATACTTATCAACCAAGTATCAGAACCTGCTGCACCTCAATGCACACAACTGAATGATCTCTCAATACTTCCGCATCCTCGATCTGGACGACACGTTGTAATAATGGTTGAGCAACCCTGGCTCCCTTATAACCCTTGTACAGTATCACAAACCATTGGCGCATAGTTGATACCGAGTGCGCAATTTCATACACGAGTGGATGCAAAAGGACATAAGATATGTGCTTCAAGCTGAATAAATGTCGCACGATAAGGAATGAAAGAAGTGAAATTTTCTAACAGTTCTGTAGCCTCTCGAAGATAAGTACAGACGTCTCCGAACCGATCCGCAAGACTCTACTAAGATTGTTCGTGACTTGTAGAACCTATGAACCTAGAGCTCTGATACCAACTTGTCACGACCCAAAATCCGGCCACAGGCGTCGTGATGGCACCTAGTTTCTAATACTAGGTAAGCCGAATTCAATAATATTTTTTAAGCCATTTTTTTCTCGAATTAAATAAGAAAACAAAACTAACAGCATAACAAATAAGAATATACAACCTCCCAAGACTGGTAGTACTGAGTCACGAACTTTAGCTGAATACGTGGAATGATCACGAGAACATAATATACAATACTGTTTGATTAACAATTAACAGTACAATGAAATGAACAAACTCCAAGGGACTGTGACGACCAAGCAGCTCTACCTTGAATCCTTGTGATCACACTCTAACTCTGTCCGGGTCCGATACCTCTTATACCTGGCTCTGCACAAAACTGTGCAGAAGTGTAGTATGAGTACACCACGGTCGGTACCCAGTAAGTATCAAGACTAACCTCAGTGGAGTAGAGACGCGGTACGATCAAGACACTCACTAGTCTAATAACCTGTGCAATATAGTATACAAAATAATACTGGAAAATAACTAGAAATGATAACAACAAAATCAACCAGTGATATAACAACAATGCAACAAGAACATCATAATTATTGCTCAGACGAATAAGGAACACAAGTACAACCAATTAATCAAGTCCTTCAAATATAAATTTTTTCGCCTATATTTTTTTCAAATAATAATCTTCAGGATATAATACTTTCCAATAAATATATTTTCAAGTAAAAGTCACCACGTGATATCTCATTTCACAAACATAAATATTACGGGTCTCAGCCCACTTTCATATTTTTCCACGGCACCTCGTGCCCATATTTCTATCATCATCANCGTGATATCTCATTTCACAAACATAAATATTACGGGTCTCAGCCCACTTTCATATTTTTCCACGGCACCTCGTGCCCATATTTCTATCATC
>AWOL01S0032281.1:0-18268 GCA_000715115.1 Nicotiana otophora
CATTTCCATAAAAGGTAACAATCTCTAGATTTGCTAATTGTCGGTTCCTTGGCGATATGCGCCTAGATTCCTACCGCAATATACGGCCGGTCACGGATATTTTGGTCTTCCGTTTGTTATCTCCGAGCTCACTCGACGCTAAGGTCTATACCGGACTCAACGTTCCTCGAAGGCAGGTCTTCCAACCTAAATGTCTAGCTCGGTGAGACTCGAGGTCAACCTCTAGTTTGTGATCGTCACGTTCTAAGCCAAATCTACTAAGTTTTAATCGAGCTTGACTTCGACCGTATACAGATAGTCCCCTCATTTTTAGGAGAGTAGACGACGAGAAATGACATGAACTTCCAATCCCGATCTAGATTTTTTGCGGCAGAAATGACAAAACAGTCAAAACGTCTCATCAATCAGATCTTAATGGCATTATATGCATGTCAGTTGCTGGTCGGCCACCCCTAGATATGAAATATCGCCGAGAAACTACAAATACCCCTCATTATCGAATTCAATCTTTACTTCCAACATATTTGCCCTCGTACTTTAGAAATTTCTATACTCCAAAATATCAATTTTCTGATTACTCTAAAATCACTTTATAAGAACTTTTGTTCTTTATCCCAAATTATCAAGCATATCCTTTTAACTTCCTCTTTTCCCTTAACTTTCCAAAACAAAATGGCGAAAACCTCAAAGTCAGTTCTTCAAAATAAAACTCCATCTGCCTCGTGACCGGCTGAAGAGAAAAATGTTTCGTCTACTGCTATTGAGGAAACGACACTGGAGACCTTCTTAAAGATGTTTGTTCCTGTGGGGTGCCTGACCAGTGCGGATTGCAAAGTCGAGAAAATCACTTCGGTACCGGGTCAGTGCGAGCCAGTATCGATATATATATGCTCGATCATCGACAGTCTCCTCTCCAAGGTCAAGGAGGATTGCAACTGGGTTGATAAGCACGTGGTGGTGCCCATGCCCGAGTAAGCGATTACTACCCACGTGGAGAGTTATTTAAGTGTTTACGCTTATCTCTTCACGTTAGGCCCCTTGGACCCTATCATCATAGTCTTTTGTAAGGTATGAGGTAGCCCTCGGTCAAATCCATCCCTCTTTATGGAGGATAGTAATTCTCCTCCGCTTCTTCATAAGCTAAATTGAGCAGTGTCCCTTCACCATCGATCACCTCATGCGTCTGTACAGTCCCTGACTCTATAGAGAGAGATTAATAAAACTTGCTGGTCGGGCCAGTAAGGCCCCATTCTCGAGCATAGATGGGGATCGGGACCGAGGTTGGTTGGGCTGATTCGTTCGAGTGAAGACCTCGGATATAATCCCGGCATAGTACATGCCATTTCCCGATAAATGGAGCATGAATCGTAAGTATAACCTTGCCTTTAAGATTTCATTTATTGCTTTTCTTTTTTCTCCCTTCTTATCGATGTTTCATGGTGCAGTTGTTGCTCGGATGCCGGATACAGTTCCTCGACTCAAGGAGTGGGTCTAGGGCATCATGTCACAGAAGCCCTATTTTGAGCGCACGTGGCGCGAACATTTGAAGGGCTGGTGGGAGGCCCGTTCCCATGGTGAGATTCCTCTATTGAATGAATAACACTTAGTTTTCTTGATGTGCTACTTCTCACTTTTTCTTCCTTTGCAGGTCTTCCCAAATATGTTGAAATGAGGCCTCTGTCCAGTGATAAAGATATCCTCCATGAACCATCTGCTCAGAGGCAGGATAAAGAAAAGAAAAGAAGAAGGGCTCCGATAAGAAAAAACCAAAAAGTAGGCTGGTGCGCAAATCCAAGCAAAGTACCAACGCCCGGGAGGTCCCATCGGGCTCATTGAATCGACTAAAGGATGAGTCCGAAGATGAAAATGAAGAAGCTTCCAAGCTGATGACCCACGTCAGAAGCGGTATCAAACTGCATCAAACCAGGGTGGTCGACGAAAAGGCAGTGGCCGAAGCCTCCGAACCAGGGAGGGACGAGGCCATTTTGTCCCGAGATGGGGAGGTCGACAAGGAGACCACGGCCGGTACTCCTCGAGCAGATGAAAGTTCCCCGAAGGATGCACTTGGGGTGATAGATCTCTGCGGGTCGCCTCTATTTACCGACTCTATGGTCAACGAGTCCCACTCAAACGAGAGGCCTAAAGGGGCGGCAGATTCTTTCAATAACTTCTTCGGTGGCTTAGCTTCTACCGCCTTGGAGGATGTCACCGGACTGGGTGACTTATTGGTACCAAAGAAGGTACCGGCTTCAGGAGCCAGTGGATAGTGGACCGGTTCCCAGCTCCAAGTGCAGATCCTAATCGGAGGCGGTCAATCATTATGTCTATCCCGGATTATGCCCGGGTTCTCTTCGCCCAGTGGGGGTTGCCAGTTATCTTTGGTGCTTGGTGACCGAAGAGGACTAGGCCAAGATGGCGAGGTGTAAGCGCCCTGCCTGTTCAACGAAGCTCAACATGCGTTAAATCAGGTAACTTCGAATGCCTCTTTATTATGTACTTAGATTTAAGTCACAAACAATCATAACATCTCTCTTCTTCGATGGCTTAGATTCTACCGCCTTGGAGGATTTCACCGGATTGGGTGACTTATTGGTACCAAAGAAGGTACCGGCTTCAGGAGCCACTGGATCTTCTTCAAGTCCGAGATTAGTGGACCGGTTCCCAGCTCCAAGTGCAGATCCTGATCGGAGGTGGTCAACTATTATGTTTATCCCCGATTATGCCCGGATTCTCTTCGCCCAGTGGGGGTTGCCAATTATCTTTGGTGCTTGGTGACCGAAGAGGACCAGGCCAAGATGGACGAGGTGTAAGCCCCATGCCTGTTCAACGAAGCTCAACATGTGTTAAATCAGGTAATATTCGAATGCCTCTTTATTATGTACTTAGATTTATGTCGCAAACAATCGTAACATCTCTCTTCATGTTTGCAAGCCTTGATGCTTCATCACAAAACTTTTCTCTGATATCGAGAAGAGTTAAACCAACACGAGGCCAAGACTCAGGAGCTTACTGAGAAGAGGGACGCTTACAAGCTTCTTAGTGAGAAACTTCAGGCTGAGCTAGAAGCTGCTCGAAAGGAGCATGCTGACCTGGTCAAGCAGGTAAGATGAGTATTTGAAGTTAGTGACGATGATTCAGACACAGTGGCTAGTGACCCAAACCCGCAGGTTCAAAATAAACTAGACCAAATCGAGCAGCTCCAAGAGGCGGTGGATATGGTGAAAGCTGAGGCCGAAGAATGGAAGAGAGCATGGACTTTTTGGCCTCGGAAAAGAAGACTGCCCGGGAACAACTGGCTTCGACTGAGGTCCAGCTCTATGTAGAAAAGTAAAAATCCTTGGTAAATGCCAAAAAGATCGAGGAGATCCAGTCTCAGCTGAGCTCGGCCATTTCTGGCCAAGGAACTTGAGGCGGCCAAGTCGGAGATTGTTGTGGTCAAGGCCGAGGCTTTTGAGAGGGTGGCCCAGCGTAAGGCCGATGCCGATGCGACAAGGACCAAATGGGAAATATGGTGGAGTATATGAAGTGGCAATCATGAGGGAGCCCCTCGAGGGAGATCAAGCTCGGGGTTTTGACCTGTTGACTGAAATCGAGAATTCCAAGATATCCGAAGCCAAGACCAGGAAACTAGCTTATCCTGAGGTGGGGGATTTGAGGGTTCTGAAGATTCGGATGAGCCCGAAGGTGGCAGAGACCCCGAAGGTGATAACGCGGCCCACGGTGAAGACTAGGATACTTCGGGTCCTTTTAGACGTTTTTGTCTTTTGTTTTTTGAAGCTGTTTTGGCCGTTGTAGAATTTTGTATCGGGGTCATTTGGACCTTGTAAAAAGGATTTTGGATAAATACATAAGTCTTTCTTTTCCTTTCACAATTTTCAAAAGTTTTCCTTCGCTTTATTATTTGTATTCACAAAGATCGAAATGCCTTAGCATGAAATAATTAGGTTATGTTCGAAAGTTCAAACAAACCCTGCCTTTACATTTTTCTGTTTTAAGGCATCTTGGGGGTTTGGTGTTACCGGAAACTCTCTCTCAAAGTGAGTAATTTAGATTATAGTTTGTCGAGGGTAGCCTTTATAATCGGTTATGAAAACATTTCTTTTTAAGGTCTTGTCTTTGTTACGGGTCTCGGACATCTCCGAGACATGTTAATATGGTTGTAGCCTTTTAGTTCGGGTGTCGCCCAGTGGGCTTTCTTTCCCGAGTTATCCGGGCTTGCCTAAGGTAACTGTCCCCGGGTAGGGGTTGCCTTAGCCTTTAAAATTCGGGCTTAGCCTAATAGGACTTATGCCCCCGAGCTCTGATAATTCGAACCGTCCGAGTTTGGTTTCGGATAGCAGTCCCCGAGTAGGAGTGATCGCATGAACTCGAACTAAGGTGGCCCTTGGGCTCGATACCTTTAGAATATTAGAAGTAGGGAATTTCTTAAGAAATGCAAAAAACTTAAAAAGACAATGATACTTATCCGCAAGCAAGAGACTACTTTTCATTCTTGTGTGTCATAATTACATACGTGTACAAGCATTGTGTTGGCATGGTTCATTTGATTGTTTGGCCCTTATAATAAATCCTATCGATCGAGACCCTTCGGTGACGAAGTTTCTTCCCTTGCTAAAGTCGATATCCAAGGGTAATGTCCCCAAGTATTTGAGGTTATTGTAGAGAAGCCTCGGATACTGTTAGTGTGATCTTCGACATCGATTGTTGACCGGTCTTCGATTCTAAGTTAGCACGATCTATTGTTACCTCATTAAAAACCTTGCCGGAAAATTCATTTGGGAAAAAACTAGTTCAAGGGAAAAAGAGTGCAACGCGTGCTTTCATACCTAATAACTTTGTACTGCTCCTTGCCGGTTACCAGCAAGCATTAGTCTGAAATATAAGTAAAAGAAAATGAATGGGACCGTAGCTTAGCAGTAATATCGTTTTAGGTGAGTTACATTCCAATTGATGTGTAGTTGTTCGGCGTTCATCATTCCGAGCTTGTAGGATCCTTTTCTGGTGATTTCGATGATATGATACGGTCCCTCCCAGTTGGGCCCCAACTTTCCCTCGTTCGGATTTTGGGTGTTCAACGTGGCCTTCCTTAGTACTAAGTCCCCGACATTGATGTATCAAATCTTGGCCCTTCTTTGTAATATTTCTCGATTTGTTGCTTCTAGGAAGCTAATCGAACCAGGGCAGTTTCGCGCCTTTCATCCAATAGCTCCAGGATTGTATTCATGGCCTCGTCATTTGATTTCTTTGTTGCATATCGGAATCTGATACTTGGTTCTCCGACTTCGATTGGCATTAGAGCTTCGACGCTGTAAACCAATGAGAATGGAGTGGCCCCGGTACTGGACTTCGAGATCGTACGATATGCCCAAAGGACTTCGGGTAGGATTTCCTTCAATTTTCTTTTGGCATTGGTCAACCTCGTTTTAAGGTTCTGGAGTATGGTTTTGTTGGTCGATTTGGCTTTTCCGTTTCCGCTAGGGTGGTAAGGCATTTATAGGACCCTTTTGATCTTGCGGTATTCGAGAAATTTGGTTACTTTGCTACTGATGGACTGCTTTCCGTTGTGGCACACAATCTCGACATATGATGTGGTCCCAAATGAAATCGATGACCTCCTTTTCCCTAACTTTCTCATATGCCTGGGCTTCTACCCACGTAAAAAAATAGTCAGTCATAAACAAAATAAATTGGGCCTTACCGGGTGCCCATAGAAGGGGGCCGATGAAGTCCATTCCCCACTTCATGAACGGCCATGGTGATAAAACCGATTGCAACAGCCTCTTTGGTAGGTGTATCATCGGAGCATGTCGTTGGCACCCATCACCATTTCGTACGAACTCCTTCGCATCCTTTTCCATATCGATCTAGTATTATCCTGCTTTAATCACCTTTCGAACCAATGACTCGGCGCCCTAATGATTTCCACAGGTGCCCTAGTGAATTTCCCTCAAAATGTACTCGGTATCTCCTAGTCCTAGACATATTTCTAGTGGGTCATCGAACATTCTCCTGAACAAGGTTCCATCCTCTGACAAACAAAACCGCATTGCTTTTTTAACAGGGCCCTTGATTCTTTTGGATCCGAGGACAGTTTTCCATTCTTCAGATATTTTACGTATTTGTTTCTCCAATCCCAATTCAGGATTCTAGAGTTTATCTCGGAATGACCTTCTTCCCCGATCTCATGAGTTGCACTACTTCCCCAGAATTAAGCTCATTGTCTTCGACAGATGACCCTAAGTTAGCAAGGGCGTCGGCCTTACTGTTTTGGTCCCGGGGTACGTGTTGTAAGGTCCACCCCTTGAATCGATGTAATGCTACCTGCAACTTATCTAGGTATCTTTGCATTCGTTCTTCTCTGTCCTAGAATGTTCCATTAACTTGGTTCATCACGAGGAGGGAATACCACTTAGCTTCGATTACCTCCTCCCCAATGCTTTTGGCTAGTTCGAGACCTGCAATCACAGCCTCATATT
Organism: Nicotiana otophora; assembly: GCA_000715115.1. Classification (NCBI taxonomy): domain Eukaryota; kingdom Viridiplantae; phylum Streptophyta; class Magnoliopsida; order Solanales; family Solanaceae; genus Nicotiana; species Nicotiana otophora. The sequence continues at coordinate 6,477 of AWOL01S0032281.1, forward strand.
CGGCCTTGTTGTTAGTCAATTTTACAGTCCTTATAGATTTTCTAACTACATTTCCTATTGGTGGATTCAACATAATGCTGAGTTCGAGGCACCGTCCGTAAAGAGGGTCCAGATTCCCGAGGATGTTCTCGAGTTTACCAACAACTCTCATTTAACCTCTGGTATTAGGGCCGGCGTAAAGTCGGCAACAAAATCTGCCAGAATTTGAGATTTGATGGATGTCCGGGATCGATACTCAATATTATACCCACTATTTTCCACGGCCCATTTGGCCAATCGCCCCGAGAGCTTGTGTTTTTGCATAATACTTTGCAACCGGTAAGTTGTCACAACACATATGGGGTGGCACTGTAAATAAGGTTTTAGTTTCCTAGAGGCGCTTAGCAAAGCAAGCGCCACTTTTTCTAGGTGAGGGTACCTAGTCTCGGCCTTACCTAGGGTCCTGCTAACATAGTATATTGGACATTTCGTACCTTGTTTTTCTCGGACCAGGACTCCATTTACCACTATTTTCCGATACTGCGAAGTACAAGTATAGTTGTTTATCTGCTTTCGATGTATGAAGCAGTGGTGGGCTCGATAAATATTGTTTGAGTTTCTCCAGGGCCCGTTGACACTCCGGGTCCACAAAAAGTAGTTCTTCTATTTGATTAGCGAGAAGAATCGGTGACTCTTATCTGAGGACCTCGAGATGAATCGTCCTAGGGTGGCTATACGTCCGGTTAATCTTTGCATGGCCTTTACGTTGTCCACGACCGTGATATATTCGATAGCTTTGATTTTGTCGGGGTTGATCTCGATTCCTCGGTTAGATACCATGCACCCGAGGAATTTACCTGATCCGACTCCGAACGCACACTTCTCCGGGTTCAGCTTCATATTGTACTTTTTCAAAATGCTTAAAGTTTCCTGCAAATGTTTTAAATGGTCCATTGCTTGTAGGGACTTAACCAACATGTCATCAATATAAACCTCCATCGATTTACCTATTTGTTCCTCAAACATCCGGTTTACTAGGTGTTGATAAGTGGCACCGACATTTTTTAGTCTGAATGGAATCACGTTATAACAGTACTTTGCCATACTTAGTAATGAAGTAATCTTTCTCTTGGTTATCCGGGTCCATCCGTATTTGGTTGTACCTGGAATAGGCATCGAGAAATTTGAAGATCTCGTGGCCGGCCGCGACATTGATCATGCAATATATGTTAGACAGAGGGAAGGAGTCCTTCAGACATGCTTTGTTCAAATCCTTATAGTCTGCACACATTCTTAGTTTGTTCCCCTTTTTATGGACTACCACTATGTTTTCTAACCAATCTGGGTATTTAATCTCCCGAATGAACCCTATTTTAAGGAGTTTAGATATCTCGTCCTTGATGAAAGCATGCTTGACCTCGGACTGAGGCTTACTTTTCTCCTTGACCGTATAGAATTTTGGGTCCAGGCTTAGCTTGTGGGTGGTTATCTCATGTGGGATCCCTGTCATTTCAAGATGGGACCAAGGGAAATAATCCATGTTAGCTATAAGAAATTGAATGCATTTTTTCCTAAGCTCATGAGTTAAACCCGTGCGCAGGTATACCTTCCGATCGGGTAGATGTTCGATCAATATGACATGCTCCAGCTCTTCAACCATTGATTTAGTAGCGTCGGAGTCATCGGGGTCTATAAAAAATCAGGGAACCCCGTAATCATTGTCTTCGTCAGTCCCCTGCTTGCCAGGTTGGGTCGTGGCTGGTATCGTTGATTGCTATTTGGCCTCTCGCACTACTCCCAAACTTGGTTCCTTCGACGTTGCGAGGGTTGATATCGGAATCACTTCATTGACTGCAAACATCTCTTTTGTGGTTGGTTGTTCTCCGTAGATCGTCTTAGTCCCTCTCGGCGTTGGGAATTTTAACACTTGGTGAAGAGTCGAGGTCACTACCCTCATTATGTGGATCCACGGCCTCCTGAACAGGGCGTTGTACCTCATGTCACCTTTGATCACATAAAACTTGGCCTCCTGGATGGTCCTAGCAGCATTGACTAGTAATGTTATTTCCCCCTTAGTGGTTTCATGTTCCATGTTGAATCCGTTTAGAACTGGGATTGCGGGCACGATTTGATCTTGTAGACTGAGCTGTTCTACGACTCTCGACCGGATGATGTTGGACGAGGTACCCGGATCAATTAACACATCTTAACTCGAGCTTTATTTATGAGTACTCATTTTGCCAGAGCATCATTGAGAGGTTGCATGATCCCCTCTGCATCCTCATCGCTGAAAGACAAGGTTCCTTCCGGTATGTATTCACGAGTCCGTTTTTCCCTTGTGATGGATACTTTGGTGCATTTCAGCATCAGTCCTTGAGGGACATCGACTCCACTGATGATCATGTTGATATCATGTTGAAGTTCTTACTGCTCAGTCTATTTGTTAGAATCCCTATTTTTGAATTGATTCTTCGTTTGTTTGCTCAGAAATTCTCGAAGGTGCTCGTTGTTGAATAACCGGGCTACTTCCTCTCTCAACTGTCGGCAATCCTCCGTTCTGTGGCCATGAGTTCCATGATATTTGCATATCTGGTTGGGATCTCTTTGGGCTGGATCGGATTGTAAAGGTCGAGGCCATTTGGTATCTTTGATGTGTCTGATAGCTGATACGATGACACCTGCATCAACATTAAAGTTAGCTTCCGACAATCATGGTGATTCTTTAGGTACGACAGGCATGTTGAAGCCGTTCTTGCTCATCAGTCTATGAGAGCTCTAACCTCGATCACTTCTCCTTTCACTTCGCATAGAACCTATCCCGGACCCATTGCTTCTACGATCTCCATTATATGGCTGGTACCAATCTCTGTTTGACCTCGGTTCTCGGTCAATATCTCTCTTGATTATGTCGACGGGTTCTGACGGGATAAACGTACCCGGAAGGAGCCCCAAGTTGATCGTATTCGACCCTAATATTTGATTGATACCGGTTATGCACATCAACCCAAGTAACAGCCGGTTACTCTATCAGATTCTACTTCAACTGTTGTGAAGCCACTGAGCTTCGAACATTGAATCCTTTGGTGAAGGCTTGAACGGCCCAATTATCAGTGACCGACGGTAGGTCCATCCGTTCCATTTGGAATCGAGACACGAACTCTCTGAGCATTTCATTGTCCTTATGCCTTACTTTGAAAAGGTCCGACTTCCTGGTCTCAACCTTGATAGCCCGAGCGTGTGCCTTCATGAAAGAGTCTACAAGCATAGAAAATGAGTCAATAGAATTTGGTGGAAAATTGTAATGCCATATCATAGCTCCCTTCGACATGGTCTCTCTGAATTTCTTCAGCAAGAGAGATTCGATCTCGTCGTCCTCAAAATCATTCCCTTTGATAGCACATGTGTAAAAGGTAACGTTCTCATTCAGGTCGGTCATTCCATTGTAGTTAGGAATTTCGGGCATGCAGAACTTCTTAAGGATCGGCTTGGGAGCCATGCTCGGGGGCAAAGGTTTCTGCACGAACCTTTTGGAGCCCAGGCCTTTCAATATCGCAGCGCTCCTGGGATTTGATCGACCCTGGAATTGTAGGTTTCCACCTTCTCATCATTTGCCTCGGTTTTCTTCTCTCCTGACTCAATTCATTTTGTCAATTCCTTGAGCATCTTCATGATTACTGGATTGGTCCTCGATTCCTCCTCATTCGATCTCCTTGAGGCCGATTCAACTCTGTGAACCACTTCCTGGGATAGCGCGGGCTCAATCCTACTCGATGGGTGACTATGGTTTTGGAGTTGGGCTATCGCCGCCTGTTGAGCCTGTAACATTTTGAAGATCACTCGCAAGTTGATTCCACCATCTTCGCAGCCATGTGTGCTTTGAGCGGCCGATCGAACATCCCTACGGACGTTGTCCTCGGGATTGGTGGGCAAATTTGCCTTCATGGCCAAATGTGAGCTGACATCGATTGGAATTGCAGCCGGGACTCCATCAGGATTAACCGGGGGCACGTCGTTCCTGGGTGCTACGTTATCATTTTCACCGTGTATCAAATAACCACTATTATTCTTAGCCCCACGGTGGGCGCCAAACTGTTTACCCTCAAAATCAAATAAAAATAGAATTTATACGCGGTTTTAGGGATACGTAATCTAATTTGATACAAATTGAGAAAATCAGATTAATATTGAAATTAATGATAGAAAAGTAAATACAAACCACGCAAGTTGAACAATCTTGGTCTTGAAGGTTGGTCACCCTCGAGTCAAAATGCCTTAATCGATATCGAAACGGAATGATGAGATAATAAGAACTAGTAATAACAATATATTGCTTTTGGGTGCGTGTTCCAATATGTCCAATGAATTATTAGACCCCCTTTATATAGTAGAGGAGTCCTACTCTAGGTACATTTCCATAAAAGGTGAAAATCTCTAGATTTGCTAATTGCCGGTTCCTTGCCAATATGCGCCGATATTCCTGCCGTACTATCCGGGCGATCGCGATATTTAGGTCTTCCGTTTGTTATCTCCGAGCACACTTGAGGCTAAGGTCGACACCGGACTCAACGTTCCATGAAGGCAGGTCTTCAACCCTCAAGTTCTAGCTCGGTGAGACTCGAGGTCAACTTCCAGTCCGTGATCATTAGGTTCTAAGCCAAATCTACCAAGTTGTAATCGAGCTCGACTTTGACCGTATACAGAGATGACTACTGTTCTATATTCAAGAGTTGTCATTTTAAATGTATTTAAAGTACACAAGACTGAATGGATTTTTTTTTATTTTGGTATGTGCCTTGTTATATGCAAGAAGAGGAAATAAATTCCACTGACTAGTGCTTTTGTATTTTTTTATATAGTTGTTTTTACCGAAAATTGAAAACAATTTGGTTGATTCGTGGCACCTTAGTAGTGATAGAGGAATCTTTTTGAAAAGCTATTCTTCCCGATGAAAGGTAGTGATAGAGGAATTGTAAGTTTGTTCATACATTCTTCTGCTGCTGAATAATTAATAAAAGTAGTTGTACCAACCCATTACTCGAAATGAGCTGTTGCATATGTTAGTGGCGGTGGTAACCAAAAATTCAGGCATAACAGGAAAAAAAACTGAACAAAGTAAAATATTAACATGGCGGAATAGCCTAGGAGGATCCTGTACTTGTTCAGTTTTGTCATATAGGTGTTTGTACTTACAAGTTTTCCAACCAAACCCCGCTACCCTTAAAAATTGATCATTTTAAACCTCGTTCATCCTATGTGGTATTTTTTTATTGAAGTGCGTGTGGTACAGTCGTTTAACGAGTGTGAGGCCTATTAAAAAGGCACCAACAACTATTTTTGTCTGTCATCTTCTTCCCGATTGTTCATCCTCCATTGTTGAACAAAAGTGAACTTTTCTTCTTTGCTTCTCTCTCTCTCTTCAACATTTTCTGTCCAATTCTTTCTCCCCTCCCCTATCTTCTTTGTTTGTTTCTTCCCTCGAATTTGAAACTTTGTCATGAATTTAGAATCCTCTAGCTAATAATTCAGATCTATTTTGAAACTCAATTATATGCCTTTTTTGTAGAAGGGAAACCCATCAAACTACTAAAAATACCAACAAACAAAAAGAAGGTCAACTGAAAAATTCTCAAAAATTACAACACTTCAAAATTAACCCATAAAGGATTTTGAAGCACAAATTATGCATCTTTTACCAATTAATATATTAAAAAGATTTGAGCTTTTTGAGAAAATTTATCCCCAAATTTGACAAATCAAACAAGGCAAGACTTTTTTCCTATCAGTAAAAGAAGAAGAAGAACAACAATGAATTGTTCCCCCCATTTTCGAGCTAGACATAAAATGGACCACCGAAGTTCTTCTCCGCCACCTAACGCCTTCAGCTATAGAAATGGACAACCGAACTTCTTCTCCCACTTTTCGATCTGGAAAAACAATTACTCCAATTTTACCTCGATTTCTTTTCTTTTTTCCTTTTAATTTTATTTCTACAATATAAAAAGGGATGAATTGGAAGGGGAGATGAGGAAGAACATGAAGAGAGAGAAAGGATATGGGCAGGAGGAAGAACGTGAGGGGAGAGAGAGAAATCAATGAGGGAGGAATAGGGGATTAATGTTTAATTTTTTTTTTATTATTTTAATTATTTTTAATCTGCCATGTGATATGGCATCTACACATTGGTATTTGTTGATGTGACAGTCAACGTGGAGGCGTTTAAACAACACGCACCATGAGCAGGCTGAAGCGGAGTTTATAATGCTCAGTAGAGTGGTTTGGTTGGCATACTCATAAGTACGAACACCGGCATGATAAAATTGGATAAGTACAGGGGCCTCCCAAACCATTCTGCCTATTAACATTATTTTTCTTTTTTCGTCTTGTTTCTTCTGTTAAGTCACCATTGCAGACTACCTGGTGATAGATTAGCCTTTATGAATTACTAGTTTTAGAGTCTGCACTTTACGCATATAACTATATCAATGAATTTAAAAAAATTAAAAATTATATACATATTGTTAGATAATTTGTTTCAGTTATAAATTAAGATTTAAGATTTTTTTTAAATAATAAATATTATTCCCATTTAGTTAGCTTAACAAACGAAGGAATTTTATTTAGAAGCTTTATTATGATTTATCCGGACTTAATATCGAAACTTATGAAAATTGCTATTATTTATGTTACCTAATACTAAAAATAAAATATAAAAATATTATTTATCACAATTCTTTAAAGAATTGTTAAATAACACAAATTAAAAATCAATTCTTTTAGTCTTTTAAAAATTTGCGCATAAAAAGTTGGCGTTATACCTTCTAAAAATTGAATAGTGACAATGTAATGTTTAAAGAATGGCTAATATTGAACTATTTATACAAGAAAAAACTTAGTATAAAAATTATAGCGAGACATTTTTATTTGTTGGACTGAATGCAAGAATGAAACAAATGACAACTCATTTTATAATCTAGTTGTCTTCTAAAATTTTGCCTTATTGCTTCAAATTTGTATTTTTACCGATTTGAATTTGAATTTTACTTTTATACTATAATTGTATATTTTATTATTGCTTTCACCGTCGACACTCTTCATACAAAAATAAATTTATGTACTTTGAGTTTTTTGTCAATTTAACAAATAATTTTTCTTATATGATAATTTTTTTAAATAATTAAATTGGATTCGTTAGCTAATTATTTAATTCAACGATTTAATTAGTTGTTCTCAACATTAAAAAAAGTAACGACTGGACCGGTTGTTTTGAGCTTTAGCGATCCACTCAATGGTTCAGGGTCTTGAATGACTTCATTTAGTGAATTTTGGCTTGCGTACGCGGTCATAATTTTTTTTCCGATGCTTCAGGATGAATTTGGATGATGGTTCTCACTTTAGAAGCTTAAGTTGGAAATATTGACCGAGATTTGACTTTTATGGAAACAACCCCGGAATGGTATTTTGGTGGCTCTGATAGGTTCGTATCGTGATTTTGGACTTGGGCGTATGCCCAAAATCGGATTCGGAGGTCCGTAGTTTGATTTGTGTTGGTATGCCAAAAGTTGGCGATTAAAGGCTTACAATTTTGATAAGTTTGATCGTAGTTTGACTTCATAGCTATCGTGTTTAGATTTTATTTTGAGACTTGCAATAGGTCCGTTTTTTCACTTGGCGTCATTCTGAGTTGATTCCGAGCTGATTGGATAAGAATCGGACGCGCTTGTGTATTTAGAAGTTCTTGAGTTTCATATTGATTTCATGTATTTTGGAGGTCCGATTCATGATTTCAGATGTTATTTTGATGGTTTGATCACGCGAGCGAGTTTGTGTTATGTGTTTAGACTTGTGTGGATATTTGGTTTGGGGCCCTAAGGGCTCGGGTGAGTTCTTGACGCGTTCCGGAATGTTTGAAAGAGTTTTAGTTTGCTGGTTTTGATCAGATGCTACAGGTCTCGCAAATGCGATAGTTTGTTCACATCTGCGGCACTTGCATTTGCAAGGTGTGGGGTCGCATTTATGAGAATGGCTTGAGTCTGATCGGTTCTCACTTGCGAACCCTGTGTTCGCATTTGCAAAGGGGGTCTGGGCTTACCAGTGATCGTATTTGCGATCATCCTGATCACTTTTGAGATGGTCCACTGTTCGCAATTGTGAACTAGTCATTGCATTTGCGATGACTGCAGCGGTGTGAGGGGCTTCGCTTTTGCGATTGTTTCCTTGCATTTGCGGGGTTCGCATTTGCGAATCCCAGGTCGTAATTGCGACACCTGTGACTGTACATAGAATTTGAGGGACGGAATTTTGGTATCATTTTCATATTAACCCTTGACTCGGTAAGATGCAAATTAAAAGAGGGATTTTTATCTACAATTATTGGGTAAGCAATTTTGATCAATTTTCAACTATTTTACATGATTATATGTGAACTTTAACATCAAAATTATAAGAATCAAAGTGAAATTTTAAGAAACTTTATCTATGTTTTGAAAAATGAGAATTTGAGTTTTGAGATTCGATGTGGACTCGGATTTTGAAACAAAACATAGACTCGTGGGTTATGGGTAGTCGAAATGTATCCTTGGACCCAGGGTTTGACCTCTTTTATTGACTTTTGAAGAATTTTGCAAATATCATAGTTTTATTTATCGAAATTGAATTCTCTTGCATTATTTGATGTTATTAAGTCGATTTTGATTAGATTTGAGCTGAGCAGAGGTGAATTGTAAAGGAAAAGCTATTTTAGAGTATTGATTGAGAGATTTTGAGGTAAGTATCTTGCTTAACTTTGTGTGGGGGAACTACCGCATAGGGATTGATTTGTTTGCGCTATTTGAACTACGTGGAAGACGTGTACTCGAGGTGACGAGTATGTACACGTCTTATATGTGACATTTGGCGATTTTAGACTCATAGGTTTCTCATTCACATTAAACTGAAGTTAATTTATCATGTTATATACTTCATTGCTAAATTTACCCTTACACGCCTTATTTGAAGTTGATTGGTTCATATTCTACCCTTTATTGCTAAATGTACTCTTGTATGCTTTAATGAAAAGTTGTTGTCTCTTTTATACATGTTATGTCTTCCAATGTTGATATATTCTTATTTGAAGCCATTATTACTTGATATGTATTTCATTGTGAGCTCGTTCTTCCGTTTCATTGTGTTTTTGTAATTCTTGTTATCACGACACAATTTCTCCCTCCGTGAACCGTTGTGACTAACACTTTGTGGAAATGAAACAAAAACACGAACATTAAGTACTAACAGTATCAAATATCTAATAAGAAACTGAATGCCCCTCGACATATATAATTATCACCTCTGCAAATCTAAAAAACAATTCCCAAAACCCAGAATATCGTAAGTCACAAGCTACTAAGAAGTCTTAACCGTTCTATACATCATTTCTACAGAAAGAAGGAAAAATGAACATAGAGGGATAGAGGGGGACTCCGAGGATCTGCGCGAGCAGATGTACCTTGAAGTCTCCAATAAGCAGCAGCGACTGCAACTTGTGATGAGTCTGGTAAGATGAACCTGGATCTGCACACGAAAAACATGTGCATGAAAGGGCGTGAGTACACCACAACGGTACCCAGTAAGTGCCAAGCCTAACCTCGGTCGAGTAGTGACGAGATCATGTCAGGGCCCTACTAGTATAAATATAATGAAATAAGACAGAATGAAATATCGCAGTAAAATAAATATGGAAATCTAACATGAATAGAATCAATGAAAGACAACAGCTCAGAACACAATAATAAAAACAAGGGATGTCACTAGATATCGTCTCGTAGTTCCAAACGTAAATGTGCAGGGGGATCTCCCGGAATACCGTTTCGTAGTCCCAATATAAATATGCAAAACAGGGGGATCTCCCGAAATACTGTTCCGTAGTCCCAAGTAAATATGCAGTACAGGGAATCTCCCGGAATACCATTCCGAAGTCCCAAAGTAAATATGCAGCGCAACCAACCGAAGTAACAATTACAGCAAGAAATCCTACAGTTTAGACTAAATTCAAGTCAAGGAGAGCAGACAATTTCACTAAACATGTTGCACCGTGTTCAAATAGGTAGTTAAACAATGTAGGCATGCTATTCTAGTCTAAACAAGATATTACATATGCCAGTGTGTTTCAAATAAGGAGAAAAACAAGTTATGACTTAGTGAAAAATAAAGTTTTACAACAAATAGCATGTGTACGTACTCGTCACCTCATGTACACGGCGCCCACATATCTAACAGTACCAAATTCTAAGGAAAGTTCCCCCACACAAGGTTAGACAAGTCACTTACCTCGAACCAAGCTCAAATCAATCCGTCACAATGCTCTTTCCAGGAATATCCAACTCTGAATGGCTCAAATCTAGCCAAAACCAATTACATAACATAAATATAGCTACAAGATACTAATCTATCTAACGAAATCATAGCTAAGGCAAGAAATTAGAAAAATGCCTCCCCGGGCCCACATCTCGGAATCGGGTACAAGTCGCAAAATACGGACACCCATTCACTCACGAGTCTAACCATACCAAATTTACTCAAATCCGATACCAAAATCTTGATCAAATCCCCAAAATTTGGTATAAGAACGTTTCTCACTTTTTCCCAATGTTGTTCATCCCAAATCTGAAATTAAATGATAATCTTAATGATAGATTAGTGGGTTATAACCATAAAGGAGTTAGGAATCATTACCCAATGACTCCCTCTGAAAATCCCTCAAAGAAATAGCCAATTTCCAAGATCCTAAGTCCAAAAATGGAGAAATGAATCAAACCCTCAAATATTTTTCACTTTTCTGCCTAGCAAATTCGCTCTTGCGACCTATTCATCGCACCTGCGGCACCGCTCCTGTGAAAATTCCATCACAGGTGCGGAAATGATTTAAGGGACCTGGGACCGCTTCTGCGATAAAGTGGCCGCACCTGTGCGTCCGCACTTGCGGAAACTGGTCCGCTATTGCGGTCTCTCTTCGCACATGCGCTCCAGGGTCGCATCTGCGGACATCGCAGATGCGGAATATTACCTCGCACCTGCGATCCCTGAGCTCCTCCTTCCAAACCACTTCTGCGCCTGATCCTCCACACGTGCGAGTCCGCACGTGCGGTTCCCCAACCGCAGAGGTGAAAGCACCAGCAACCAAAAATCTTCAGCAATTGCATAAGTCCAAATTTCAACCCGTTGAGCATCCGAAACACACCCAATGGCCCCGGGCCCTCAACCAAACATACTAACCAATCCGAAAACACCATACGAACTTAGTCGAGCCCTCAAATCACATCCAACAGTGTTAAAATCACGAATCACCCTCCAATTCAAACTTAAAGAAACTTGAAACTTCCAAATTCGACAACCGATACCGAAACCAACCAAACCACGTCCGATTGACCTAACATTTTGCACACAAGTCATATTCAACACTACAGACCTACTTCCACTTTCGGAATCAGAATACGACCCCGATATCAAAAATTCCACTATCAGCCCAAAACTCCAAAAATTCGACTTTCGCCATTTCAAGCCTAAATGAGCTATGGACCTCCAAAACACAATCCGGACATGCCCCTAAGACAAAAATCACCTAACGGAGCTAACGGAACCGATGTAATTCCATTCTGGAGTCGTCTTCACATAGTTACGACTACGGTCCAAATCCTAAGGCTTAAACCTCCATTTAGGGGCTAAGTGTCCCAAAACACTCCAAAAACCAAAACGAAACCTCCCAGCAAGTCACAATAGCAGAAATAGATATAGGAGAAGAAGTAAATAGGGAATCGGGGCTATTACTCTCAAAACAACCG